>VXCM01000313.1:191764-239098 GCA_014773175.1 Lucifuga dentata
TGGGGGAGAGGATTAGGGAACAAAAGGATCCTTCTCTGTCATCAAAGAGGATCTGCTTCCAGCTCATCCCTGCTCTGTGGCAACAGGTTTTTATTTTTTGAGAAAGGAAGTGTTGGCTGGAGGGAGGGTGGGATGTAGCAGGAGAGGTTGATGGTGGGGTGGAAGGACAAGAGAAGATTTCAAAGTAATCTTTAAATTTAAGCCCTGCAGTCCTTCTGAAATGAAGCCCTCTGTCCCAGACACTGTGTTGCCTATGGCTCCCAATGGATGACTGCCACCCCTTCTTTCTTCTCAAGCTTTTGTCATGGTGGCATTTAAGTGGCATTACTCACTGGCTGGAAGACCAAATGAGTCCATTTGAGAGACCTGAAAGAGATGGATTTAACTCCTTAGACCAGTGTCGCCTCTTAAAACAACACTAAGTATGTAGATAAATGTCCACTTTGTTATTGGGAATTTTTCGGATACATAAACCAAATGGAGACATCTCTTTGAATCGTGATCTAATAATCCAAACACAGTGAATTGACAGCGCTAATCTCATCATAAAATTTTCTCAGAGAAAAAAGAGGTTTTGAGAAAGGATATGTCTTGAAGCCTAGTCCATATTAAACAAATTGACTTAAATTTAATTGTGAAATCACATTTGCCTTTAAAATAAAATCTTTGAGAATGATTTGGGAGTGGATGAAGTTGTTATTGGAGTTTATATTTTCTTGTAGTTTTTATGACTAGTAAAGTAAACCTAAGCCCATAGGATGCTTTCAGACCTATAGGAGGTCTTACGCATCTCCATTGTCTCATTGCTTTACAACAGTGAATATTATAGCCCCCTCCCCCCACCCCATGGTTATTTATCTCATCTTGTGAAGACTCATGTCCCCTCAGGGTCATTGGCCTGAGATACCCTGCTGAGCTGATCCACCATGGGGAGTCAGTGTATATCAGACTCAGATTGCGTGGGATAAGCAGGTTTTGCCATTGGCAAAATTGTTCTTATCATTCAAAATAGTGTACCATATCATATATGATTTAAAATGATGTATGGTGTAGTTGTCCTTTAATCAATGCTAAAATAAATGCTGTGGTTTTTCACATTTTTATACAAAATTGATCAGATGAAATCTGCTCCAAAACAGATTTACATTATGCTGTTCCATTGCTTTAGGACAGTAAAGTTATTATCTACAATCACAGACAACAACCAGCCCAAACCAGAAAATACAGCATCAAGACTTGATTTGATGTTTTCAGATAACACTTTTTGGACATAGTTCAGTGACACCACATTAGTGACAGACATACTAATTTGTAATATTGGATCCATACAAGTTTCAGATGAATGTAGGGCATAAAGCTGTGAATCGTAAAATGTAAAAATATCCCAACAAATCACCACAAGTGCTGTCAATGTTTCCTAGGAATTCNCCCCCCCCCATTATTCTTCTGTGGAGCAGCTTCATGATTTATTTCCATCTGACATCATCACAGTGTGCTTCTCTGCTGTTCAGTTTAAAGGATCATGCCAATGATTTAGCATGTTTAAACATAATAAATACTACCTGCATGCTGTGTTGCTGAAACTATTTCCAAAACCTAAAGCTGTATTTTACTTTTCATATTATTTTGTCAAATCCCCTAATCTTTCAAAATCAAATGTTCAGCTGATACACTCACTTAAAATGTAGTGTTTCACCTACTAACATGTACATCTGAATGTAGAAGGCACAGTCATTTTTAATTTGCTGATAAAGGCTGTCTTCTCCTGGGACTATATTCCCTGGTGGAGACATACATTTCTTTCCATGCATCTCCGTGTTGGACCAGTTAAATAAAGTTATTGTGACAAAATATTTAATATAGGTCATATTCAATGTGATTGATTACTTGTTTCAAGCATGTTTCAAGTTTCTACAAACACATTTTAATAGAGTACTGGAATGAACTGAAATCAGTCTTGGAGTTAGGAAAGACAATCCTAATATTTACTGCTCCAGTATGATTTGGGAAATGTTGTTAGTAATGTAACATATATGTGGGTTGTATATATTGGGCTCAAACATGCAAAACCACTGGTATGGTCCTTCAAGGAGATGAACACATATGCACAACTTTAAACTGAGATGTGATATAAATGCAATGTAAATTCTACTTTAGTGAGCCCTATTCAGTCTCAGAGCCAACCCTGGTATAACCACACCTGTTGCTGTTGTTCCATAGCAACAAATGGATGAAGAAAACAACTGCAGCCTGCATCATTCATTGGTTTAGTAGCAGCTTTATGATCTTCAAGATCACAAAAAGACAACATTGTCATTGCTCATTGTCATTCCTAAAGACAGCATTCTCATTGCCTATATTAGTACTGGGGGAGACTTTTTTTTTTTTTTTTTTTTTTGGAGGCAGTTAACACAAATGCATTTTGCACAGTATGAATATATACTGTACATATCTTCAGTGGAACAAAGTAAGTGTTTAGACTTACTGACAAGGACAAAATGTCATATTACTCAACTTCATTTAAAACACAAAAACTACCCCAAGCAAAGACCTCCATCTACTAAACAAGAAAGCTTACAAAAGATGTATTATATTGGGGCTTATGATTCAAATAACACTGTACACAGTACAAAAGCACAGATACTTTTCACACATTAACATTCAAATGTTATTTGTTTGTTTGTATAGACAAAATTAGAATGTATAGCTTACAGAACATTACATATACAAGTACAAGGCATTGTATCTGTGATAAGCAAATATTGTCCAATAATATTGGTTTGCTTATATGTTCTGTTAGCTCATTACATCAATATTCAGTTCACTGCCTATGAAGCGAGTCCAAACTAACTTCATTGAGATCACTTCATAGGAATGAATAACTTTACATTTCCCTTTAAAGCTTTCATTTATAAGCCCAGCTTCAGTTGCTGTGCAGTTAGAACATTACATTGCATAATAGGAGAGGGAAGTCAAATGACCAGCTTCAGTTTCGGGTCGGTACTTCAGCAAGCACATTAACCAAGTGAGAATGAGTGAGAACAGGGCGAGGACACTGGCAGCAAATAAGCAGAGAGGACCGGAGGCTGGATTGGTATTATTAAAGTTATGCACAAAGATGAGGCCCAGAAACAACAAAACAAGCATGGACAGGAAGGAAAATATGGCGCACGCGCAGCCTGTGGTAAAAACAACTTGCTTGCAGGTTTGAGAGCTATCGGGGCTCTCATGCTGGATCACAGTGGAGTCTCCTGGATCTGCCTGCCCATCTGTACATGCGCTTACAGGCTCCTCTTGGAGATGAGTTTGCCTCTCCGGGAGAGTTTCGGTCATTGCGGTGTTGTCCGGGAGGTTGTGAACCTGATATTCCGGTACCGGGGTTCGATGGCGGCAGAGAGGACAACCGATTCTCCATCCTCGACCCTCCCGGACGTGCAGACTGACGAGGCACTCTTGACAGAATGTATGGGAACAGTCCAGTATTTTGGGAACGTGGCGGTCCAAGTCGAAGTAATTGTAACATATTTTGCACTCGTATTCCTCACCAGGAAACGAGACGGTCACGTCAGTAACGTAATCGCTTCCTGCACTGACCGCCTCCGCCATGTTCCGTCTGAGACAATACAATCCACTTTAATTAACGGAAGCGTCTCACAGAACCATTCAGCTTGTTGATGAAAATCCATGATCATTGTGCTCATCACACTGAGTGTTGCTCGGAGGCATTTCTTGAAATTGTTGTGTCCGGTATGAATCAGTTGTTGCGATCACAGGTTTGCTGTGGACAGAACCCGCGGACAGGGTCAGATAAGGCTTCATCGCGATCCTTCCCTAAACTACGCTTGCTGCAATAATGTAGTCCACAGACTTGTTGAAATTTCATTTCTTCTTTGTCACCTGGCCCATTTGTCACAAGTGTGTGACGTGTTTAAGGTGAATGTGGTTGGATTTTTTAAACCGTGTACTGCTCAACAAAGACGACTGTTTTGTTCTTCTGACTTTCAGCACCACAGCAGTGGACAGCGCCAGTCTCATCAGCAATGACACCTAACCGACAGGTCTGTGTTAAAGGGAAATTCTGTGATTTCACACACCAGATTGAGTTTATTGGTAATGGGTGGCGCTACAAGCTTTTATGGCCTTAGGTAAATGTACAAAGTCAGGGAAACTGACTTTTATGATATCGCAAGGTTTACTGTGTATTGGAATTTTGGTGCTGAATTTGCTAAATACTTATTTATACTAGATTACAACCCCTGTCTCTATCCAACACCTAGCCTGAAACTAGAGGTTATTAACAGTTACCTCAGGTTCTCTGAGCATAACTCAACTAATCCAAAACACGACACAAATAGCCTTGTAGTCTGGCCAGATTAGAAAGAACACATAAAGACAGTGTAATTGTGTATATGACCTTTTTTCAAAGAATTGAGAGGAGCACTGTAAGAGGGTAGTAAGAGGAGAAAGGAGGATAATACAAATATGATGACTTTGCATAGTGTTACATGCCTGGGAAAAAAGCAACGTAAGATAAAGAGCGGTACATGGAGAAAAGATTTATATGGCAGAGACCTTGTGGATACAAAGACTACACCATTAAACCTGTGGTGGAGTGGAGAACAATCAGTTAGTCATGGCTTTCTACCACACAATCTCAGCCTCTGGATTCCGATTTTTTAAAAATGCCCCTTTGGAGTCACCTGATATTTGGGAAGTGCAACTGTAAATATAGACTATGTCACCTGATGACAAGTTTGATTTTTGTCTGTTGTCACTCAGTTTTAATTGATATTACCTTAGGAGATGGTCCCTTTTTGCTACAGGGCAACCTGGCACCTCCCACCACCGGATATGGAGTCACCTACACCCAACAGCAATCCCACCCTGCCTTACTGCCAGTTCATCAATGTAATTAGTCTCAAATCTCAAACCACATGACCAACTCATTCATGACGTATATGATTCATTTTTAACACCCATTGGTTGCTGTGTTCATTGAATTTGATGTGTGATTTGTTTGTTTTCTGTTTTTGCACAGTTTTGCTGTTTGAACATACTATATTTTATTAGTTATATTAGATAATCTTCATGAAGTTTTTAGTTCAAAATCCATCAGTTTGAGCAATTAAATTCTTCTGGATGCTACAAGTATTATTGGAGTCTTCATCTTTCAACCTGTGTATTAGCTAGATTTGCAAATCTTTCTTCTTCCTGTGCTAATATTTCTAGGCCCCATTATTTGCACATGCTTATAATCTCTTCTTTACAATATTCAGCATTCTCTAAATTTGATAATATGTTTGTTAAAACATTCTAGATTTAAATGTCATTGGACAATTGTAGACCAAACTGAGCACTATGTATTTATCTGTGTAAGCCATGTCTCAGACTCACCAAGTATTAGTGTAGTACTATCTATAGTCCAGAAACCACATCTCCACATTGACAACATATTAAAATCACTATCATTTTACATTTACACATGGCTATATTTTAGGGCTGTGTTTTGAAAGGCTGTTGACATGTGATTGTAGATGTTAGGCTTTGCATACGTGAGACCTTAATTAAAAATTCTTATTGTGTCATCTGCTTGGGATGATTTTTCATTTGGGGGAATCAAATGATGGTTGGGTTGTGTGACACCTTTTCAAGTCAGTCATTCTCAATGTGTCCTTTCGTCAGATTGCATAAGATTAAAATTCTATCTGCTATGTCATACAACCTAATAATGGATTTTGTTGGATGACCTTAAAACAAAATTTACTTTAGCACATAGATTAATTAAAAAAAAAAAAAAAAAAAAAAAAAAAACATAACATGCAGCAATGTGTCTTTAGGGAAAGCGCACCAGTCAAATCAGATTTAAAGAATATCCAAAACAGATTTGAAGAATATACCAGCTGAACGTTGTCAGGGGGTTTCAGAGTGTTAGGCAGTATGTACTTACAATTGGGATATCTGCCCTCTTGTGGCTGAATTTATGCATGCATGTCTGTATGGTGGATTTTATACTGTATGCTGTATACTGTACATATTGTATGTGTGCCTGGTTAGGTAGTAGCAGATTACATTAAATAGTAATTTGAAAACATTTTGTGTCACTACTTGTTGAATCAGGGCTACTCTAAATTCATGTTGGAAAGGTGAAAAACATTAAGAACAAAATAATCATTATAGACATTGCAGTCATAAAGTCATGATGATTGTACATTTCATACTTGCAGTAATCCTCAACTAATCAGGCTGCATTATAATAGTGCCATCCAATTAATATATTTGGCAAAAGTATTGTATTTGTGTGTGTGTGTGTATGTCTATTATATATATACTGTATGTGTGTGTGTGTGTGTGTGTGTGTACACACTCTTTGTATGTGTATGTATGTCTCAATATTTCAATATTCACATGCATTAGGTACAATAATCAAATAATATTTGCAAAAAAAAAATATTTTGAGTGTATTTGAAGGCTATGTGATTGAATGATTAATTATTTGATAAAAATCAAATCCTTTTTAAACTAATGTTTTGACATGTAAAATGTCAAAACAATAGTGTAAAACTTGTNAAATCCTTTTTAAACTAATGTTTTGACATGTAAAATGTCAAAACAATAGTGTAAAACTTGTATCTGGGCTACAGATACATTTTAACTCTGACAGGATATCTTGGATGTTTTTTAAAAACATTAAAAAAAATTCTTGGGGGCATGAAAATTTGAAATTTGCAAAATTTTAAATAAAAAAAGGGACTGAATGCTATCTATATTTTGTGATTTCAATGCAAAAACATACTGGCATGATCCATTGTAGCAGACTGCTACAGGTTTTCCATATACACCTTATTCACATATTGCAAAACCATGGATGGTCGTTGCTTTATAAAATATCGCCGAGGGTGTATTAGAATGGATACAGTTCCTGTGGCTAGTAAGAAAGCCATTTAAGCCATTTGCACACACACACACACATGCACACACTGATTCACCTAAAATAAAGAAGTAATGTATTGGAGGACTGATAAAATCTTTCTGGATGTAACATTGCATGTTCATCATAAGACTCTAAACTATTTGCTCACTGTTTTCAGTCCTCATTTGATGTACTGCATGTCTATGTTTAACAAATGCCCCACTTGTTTTTCTCTTTTCTCTTGCTCACCTGGGTGCACCTTATAGGGCTTTGTAATGATAACTGTTCTCACTTTGAATTCACACTGAAGTGCTTTGGGTCAAATCAATATAGCATCAAATGCATTAAAAAAAAACAAAAAACAAAAAAAAACAGGATCTTTTGGAAGCATGATGTAACAGTAACATAAGGCTCCTCATGATTTTCTTATTCTGAAGATGCACTATTTCTGATATGCTTCTCTAAACACAAGCCTGACCATTCTTCTGCTGTTTCCCTTATCGAACTACATGTAGTCTGTCATTCAAACTCTTTTGGATTGCTGTCACTAAAGGACATCAAGTTAATGAGACAAATGGAATTACCAACAATACCACATCAACAGATCAGATACACTCTATTTTCATAGAGTTTCACATGAGGATCAACAGACATGGGGCCCTTGTGATGCTGGATTAAAATTCAGAGAAAAGGAAGAAAAACTTGTTGAATGTGGACACATGAAGACTTAATTTCAACAGATCACTCAGAAAAAATGTTTAAGTATGTGCAACTTCATTATTTGGAGTTATGTCTGCATTACACATGCCAAGAGCCAAATCCCTGTTTGGAATATTTCAAAGAAAAGATTTAGCAGTAGTAATCATATTCTGTGTTAAAGCTTCAAATAGTTGCTGTAAATTTATATGGATAATATCATGGTGTATTGTTTTAAAGACCCTCATAGCAGGGGGATGATTCTCTGAAGACTAATAAAGTTTTTAAAGTTGGATCGAATGTTGTTTGACAGGTGTTATTTTAACATACTTAAACTGGTTCAAAATTCAAGAATACTTAAGATTACCAAAGTGTCATTGTTCTAGACTTGGAGCTCTACTTTGTAGCCTTCAGTTTTCTATTACAATAAGGAATGTATGACTGGCTCTCGTTAAATATTTAACTCTGAGAATGAGTTGGAGCTTGTTAGTCCTGCACATACATTTACTCCCTGTAGCACCTCTTATGATCAGATCAAAACTGAGATGATCTGATTGCCTCCAAATGTTTATCTTTATTTGATCATAATCAAGAGTACAGTGCAGTATGGAACATTGCTCTGCCAAATGCCATGAATGTCATGCAAATGTACTCTAAGTCCTCACAGCCTGCTGCTCCTTATGGAAAATTAATTTTTTCCAGTAGTTTAAATAAACCTTAGTGTAATGCAATGTAGGTCCTACTTACTGCCAGTGCTGAAACTCAGATCAAAATTGCCTGTGGCTTATCAGGCTGTTAGACTAACTTTATCTTTGGGGAAGGCAAAGCAAATCGTTGTGTTTTTTTTTAATGTGTATGGTTTCAGAAATAAAATCCCCCAAAAGCCCCTGGCTTATTCTTTGCGTATGACTGGTTAATGCATTTCACTATTTCTTTTCAAAGTCATTTTGGTTTTTATTTTTGATGCATTTTGTCCACCACCACAGCACAGTTCTGACTTGGCTTCCCNCCCCCCCAAATTGATTTGGCATGGTATATCCAATATCCTTTTCATGATAGCCAAACTTAGTATGATAACTTTCTTTCTCCCCCATTCCTTCTTTTATGGATCTATAAAGTTTCCACATGCTCTTTGTCTACGGCATATTTTTTTCTACATGGAAAAGGATTTCACCTTAGTGCTAGCAGGAATAAAAATATTAGGCCACATGCTGAGATTTACTGCAATTACAAATAAATAAATTAATTAATTAAAAAAAATAAATAAAAAATAAAAATAACGGAAACCTGGATAGAAAAAATATATTTCTCTGCTGTACAAATTTGGCACATATTATACATGCAAATAAATAAATAAAATAAATCAAACTTTACCTTTTAAAGTAAACAAAAATCATGTGTTCATCCTTCACGGTATCAAGCTGCACTTATTTATATCTTCATATCAATTTCTTTTTAACCTACATGAGGTTTTACTATACAGTCTTTTCAATAACTTGTGGATCAATTTGTCTTCTGATCAGCCAATCATTCAGGCCTGTTTGCTGAATCAGCATGTAAATTTTTATTCCTGGAGAAAACATATCGGTCCATTAAACACGCCTAATCATCATAATTATCACAAATCTACAAGGCTTCAGAAAAGTCAAGTGATCCCTCATGTGGTTCTGAGTGTCAATAATCGACCATTTGCACGGATGTGTTACACTAGCGTGTGGGTGAACCACGGGTCCGCGCAAAGTCTATTGTTAAATTAGTGCAACCATTAGATGACTGTGGAGCGTCTGCGTGGGGTGTGGTGGAACTCGTGGTAAAAAAAAAAAAAAAAAAAAAAAATCCTCCTCTCCACGCTGAGGATCCCCCACATCCACAGCAAATTTCCCTCAATTGTCGGTGCTTTCCTGTGGGGAGAAAACCTTCCTAAAACTGCGCGTGATGTGATGGTTGATTTAACAACCCTCAGACCTTTATCTGTTAGATTCATGTAAAGTGACAAAAACATGAAATTTGATAACAGTATTTTAACTAATTCCAAATCCCTAATTCATTCCAAATTTTGGTGATTAATGTTACAATACACTGCTGCATGGCAGCTGATAAATACCTCTGCTACAAGTTTATTGCCCTTTTCTGACAGTATAAGGCCTCATAAAAAAAAAGGTTAGAAAAAATAAATAGAGCTATTAACATGACAGATGCGCTATTCAGGTTTTTATAGATGCAGTCTCAGGAACTCCTTTAACAACAACCAGGGTAATAGCACTAATAATGCATAATAATAATAATAATAATAATAATAATAATAATGTGTGCTAGTATCAGTTTTTCTCATGATAAACTGCTGAGTTAATTACACTAAGTTAATTAGTTAGTTACACTAAAATACAATTAAAAGTTTATTCAGTGATAAAAGTATCAAATGGCTTTGCCTGTCTGTGAAATAAAAATTAGGGTAGTGAATACTTGTGCTACAGGCTGATTTATACCCTTTATCCATGTTTCTCCACATGCAGGCCAAATATGTCAAGCCTAAATGTATAACAACTGAAAATTTGCTAGATTAAAAAAAAAAACAAAACATTCTGGGATTCAAAAAAAAACAGTCAGAACAAGAGCAAAATGTGGCAACAACATATAATAATAATAATAATAATAATAATAATAATAATAATAATTAGTCTGCTAATGCACTGACATAAGCTATCAATGAAATAAGTAATTATCTATCTGTATTCAGTTTCTTTTTGTATTAATCATACTTTTAGAGTTAATTAAAAATTATTATCTTTGGGACCTTTTAATTATTTCGTGCTCTGTGGTCCTTGCGGTTAAAATTTCATTATAAGCCTTTTAAGAGACATTTATGCAGATTTCTGCAGAAAAGGCGTGCAGTCAGATAGAGATCATCACACAGGAATCCTCACCCGAACAATTATTTCTCTGTCTTTTATTGCACTTTGAGAAAAGTTTCGTGCACAAGCTTGTGACACGACAAACGGACCTCGTGAGGTCACTGCAGACAGAAGCCAGCTTCTGCTATCCAATCACAACGCTCCTCTAGCCTCTGGATGTCCGGGTGTTTGACCAATCAGGAGCCCCAGCGCGGAGTCAGAGGGGACAGGGGGCATAGATAAAATGTTTGACTTGCATCTATCCTGCCAATCCTCTCAGGACTGTAAGAAACTTTCATGAGTGCAGCCTGCATGCACTTTGATCCAAACTCACTTGAGCACAGACATACTGGATAAAGCGTCTACATTTCTGAAGGATTCAGTTTTTCTCTTGTCGAGGCATCTTGTTACTCCAGGACCTAGAAGCTGCCTCGTGTGCGCGTCTGCAGACAAAACAATATCTAAAAAGAAAAATAAACAAAACAAAAACAAAACAGAAGTATTTTGGAGGATTAAACGCGACAAGCAAAGACATTTTAATTGAAGCTGCTACCTGGCGGAAGGTCAGGAGTCATGACGGCACTTGCAGGAGGATTACCGAGAATGATGCGACCATCTCCTCAAAACTACCCGCGGGGAGGCTACTCTCTGGAAGGTAAGACTGACACCAGTTGCTGACAAAANAAAAAAAAAAAAAAAAGTTCATAACCCGCAAAAAAAGTTGACAGGATAAAAATAAATAAATAAATAAAAATTATAAAAAAAAAATGTATGAACAAATAATTTATTCTACTGAGTCTGAAAATGTAATTTTAAAGAAGCGAGAAAACTCCGTTAGTTTTGAAATCAAGTGTGCTTTTCTTAATAATCCTGTCTTGTTTCAAGTTTTTCATAATACAAAATTGACTAAATATTTGGCGTTGCTTTCTCACGCCATTTGCAAAACTTTCTACATTTATTCATATAAATAACTTAAGACATGAAGTTTTGCAGAGCAGTAAAACCATGACTTGGATGTTTCATATTCCACTTTGAAAGTATCCAGCAAAGACTGCAGACATTCTTCACAATTTGTGTGTTGTGTCTGGCCATTATAAAGTTTCTACAGTATGAAAAGAGAGATAAAAACACTGGATAACCTCTAGATTATATAAGCATTCAGCATTTTGCATTGCTTCTGTTCAGTCTCCACTCCGTTAGGACAGGGTCGGGTCAACCAGCTCGGTGGTGTCTTCATAAACGGCAGACCTCTTCCCAACCATATCCGCCATAAAATCGTTGAGATGGCTCACCACGGTATCCGACCCTGTGTCATCTCCCGTCAGCTCCGGGTATCCCACGGCTGCGTCTCCAAAATCCTCTGCCGGTATCAGGAAACAGGCTCCATCAGGCCGGGGGCCATCGGAGGCAGCAAGCCAAAGGTGAGAGAGTGAAGAACATGTGAGCACTGAGAGGNGGCCGGGGGCCATCGGAGGCAGCAAGCCAAAGGTGAGAGAGTGAAGAACATGTGAGCACTGAGAGGAAAACCACCATCAATCTGAAATAAATTCAGCCAATATATCACAAAAGTGCGCATTAAATCTCCAGTAACATAAACGCTGGATATTTTACAAACTAAATGTATGTAGATGCTGCGTAAATGGAAGCGTCTCTGGAGCTTTCTTTGGCTGTAAAATAAACAGCCCAAATATCAGTTTATGTGGTAATAATTTATTTTTATTTTTTATTTTTTTTGCGTTAAAGTCAGTGGAGTTCAACGAGACCCTGTGGACAGATAAACTTAAGGGAGTTTTAATCCTATAAGAAAATAAAGAAAATGGGAGAAAATGGAAGTCCTAAATTCAGCAAAACAAACGAATTCGGGTTATTTACCACAAATTGATAAAGTCTTCTTCTTTATCCCCTAAAGCAAACCTCTTCTCCAGAGGTGGACAAGAAAATCGAGGAGTACAAGAGAGAAAACCCGGGCATGTTCAGCTGGGAAATCAGGGACAAATTACTGAAAGATGGAATCTGCGACAGGAACAACGTTCCATCAGGTAGGCAAAAAGTTACTACACCTGCACTGGAAATACAATACCAAGATTAGAACACAGAAGAACCTAAGATACTATAAGTCAATAAATTAACCAGACAAACTAAACAGTAGAAATAAATATAAAATATGAATTTCTTCAGCTAACTTACACTTCATTTCATGCATATTATTGTTTTGCATAAACTTAATTGTGCAATTTGTATTTGTCCAAACTGTCACTATTTATTTATTTATTTATTTATTTTAAAGTGAGCGCCATCAGTCGTATCATGCGCTCTAAGTTCGGAGGAGTAGGTGAGGGTGAAGATGAGGATGATGATGATGAAGGAGTGAAGAGGGAGATGGAAGAGAATGAACCACGAACAAAACACAGCATCGATGGCATTCTGGGAGACAGATGTAAGTTGTTTTATTATTGTAGTTACAGGGTGACGAATGTAAAGAACACTTTCATTGGTGCCTTATAAGTTCAATAAAATTATGTAAATGAAGGAGAATGCAGTGATCTGATTGGTTATAAAAGCCTGGAGTTGTTTTGTGATATATTTCTGGGTAAACTGAGGACAGGTGGTGCTATATTAATTTATCATTTAGTTTTCTGGTTTAGGAGTCGCTTTGCTGACCATAATCAATGCCACATGCATATCTATTGAAAATGTTAAGAATGATAATAATAATAATAATAATAATAATAATAATAATAATAATAATAATAATAATTGCAACATTGCGTATGCAGTTTTTGTAAATTAAATTCATCATTGGGGAATATCAAATTTTTGCTTTTTGGATATTAAGTTGCAGATAAGTGCTTTGAATGAAATAAATTGAAGTTCTGACTTTTATTTGTGAGCTTTACACCTCTAAGATTTAACAAATATGCGCAGGACAAATGTTATAATGTGGATAATCAAACATTTGTCCCACTACATAGCCTGAGAAACTTTTTTTTTTTTTACTCACAATCGGACACTTGAGGATGAACTTCAGGGGACAAAGCAGCCACAGTCCATTGAGACTCACACCTCGGTTTGACTACACAAAAGCCAAACTCCAATGAGCGGCTCAGTGTGTACAAAAAGACGCCAAGGCCTTTCAAAATAGGAAAAGAAAGACGGAAAAAAGTGCGCTGACAAAAGCCCGGGAGAGGACATTATGAACCCGCAATGAGCGATGAATTATTCAGGAACACCAATAGGCCAACCTGGTTTACAGAATGCAAAAAACTGTTTACAGTTTGTCTTTCAGAATTAAAAAAAAAAAAAAAAAAAAAAAATCAGGGAAAAGGCAGACACCTGTTGATTTACGAACTGTTGTGATCTGAGAAATACTAATGCAAAAGGAAAGCTTCTGGAGTTACAAACTTCAGTTAATTATTAATCAACATACCGTTAGAAACACATAAAGATTGCGCGTAAAGATTGGTTATTTTTGTTTTAAAATGTTTATGTGTTTCCAAATCCGTGGTTACATGTAGTTTATTGTTCAGATTCAACTGAAATTATAACCACACGGTGCATAATAAATATCAAATCAAGGCATTTTGCAGCTGGAAGTATGCTCCTGATTTCCCCGGAAAATGTGTAAATTCACGTCAGGCCTTGCGTAATTAAATTGACCGGCGCCATTACTTTTACGCTATTGTCACAGTCTTTGCGCACTGAGCATGACGCTCAGCCAGTGAGCGCAGGGAAACTCTTCTCCGCTAGATTAAACCCAAACCTTTTATTTCTGTCCACTTTCATCTCAGGCAAAGTCCGCCCCTTTCCTTTCCGCCTAGGGCGCACACATTCATGCACTATCTGTGGGCACTTCCCTTTCCCTCTTCCTGGCCAGACGCATCTCCAATACAGATCAGCCATTTGACTTCTCTAACCTCTAACTTCTGTGCGCTTTCCCAGTAAAAAAAAAAAAAAAAAAAAAAAAAAAAAGCCCCGAAATTATGATTTAAATCGAAAATAATCAGAATAATTTGTAAGTTCTTACCCTTTCAAACAAACTTAAGCATTAACTAAGTTGTGAGAAGTTTGAGACAAGTTGTAGAAAACGTTTATTAATGAAAAAAAAAAAAAAAANAAAAAAAAAAAAAAAGAGTTACTATAAGGCCCTTTGACAGAAAACAAATAACTGTTTTTACACCAAATAATGTCTGCGGTAGCTTACATGAAACAACAGAGGCACTTTCCCCCTATTGATATACAGAGCAGCAGTATTTCATTCTTGTGTCTCTTTGTGGAAGTAGTTGTTGTTTTTCTCTTTTATAGCTCTTCATTAGAATGTGAAAAGGATAGTTTGGCCACTGAGAGAGTGTCTTCTGGCCAAATATTGATTAAGTAGGTGTTTGCAGAGGCTATTGTTATGGCAAAGAGAGGCCTGTTGCTCTCTGCCCCTTTCTCCTCGATCACTATTGTTGGATTTCCTTAAGTGCTAAGATCAAAGCTGACTCATTTAGATTTATTTGTCTGGGAAAAGGACTGTTGTAGCAAAAGTTTGTGGGATAAAGTATACTGGGTAGCCCCAGGTCTGTATGGCATTAGCAAGTGCCTGGAACATTGTGGGAAAAGGATGCCCTGAGTTGATTGTAAAGTGTGCTGGGATGAACCTGATGCTAAATTATTTGCATCCTCTTTTGAATTTTGGGGATTGAATTTACTCCAATGTACATAAGTATGTTTAGACAACACCCTGTAGCCTGGCATTACATGGCTATAGCAGCAGTTATTATGTGCTTGAATGAAATACATGCTATTTGGAAATGTATCTTGTCTGTAAAAGCAGCAGTGTAAATATGCTCTGTCAATACATCTGTAGTCAATATTTTGTAACAGATCACATCCTTTCTTCACTTTATTATTGTTAGCACTTTAGCCTCATTTAACTAATTAAAGTAACCAAAGTCATGAAAGAGGAGCAGCTTCTCTTGCAGGATCCATTTATGGCATTGGGGGTGAAAGAGAGAAAGAAGAAGGAGAAAAAGAAAGCTCAGAAATACAAACAGTCAAAGGGATAATTTCTCTTTAAATGGAATCCTGCGGTGCCAAATTGAATGAGCCCAGTTCTTTCAAATCTGCCATGGTGAACGCAGTCAACATGTAATAATTGGTTTCATTGAGGTGCATTCCAACAATCTGCTGCCATTCTCCTGCCTCTATTGTCCAGGGGCAGGCAAATAGCCAGAGGGACAGGAGGAATCAAGTGCTGACAAAACATGAAAGATTTAGCTGCTTTTGTCAAAGGAGCTGAGTAGGACTTTGTTTGTGTAAATAAACTGGCTACTGGCTCCCTGTGACTCTGGCATGGATATAGAGCGATGAAAAAAAAAATACATGGGGAAAGCAAAGTATTGCATTAGAAAGTAATAGAATGTTTCATTTTGAAGCAGTCAGAATATACTAAGGCTGAAAGGGGAAATGTTGACAGCAATGAACTTCCACATCCTGGCCATCTAATCCATTTATAAAGTTTCATAATTTATATTCTCATAGGACGTCTAGAAATATAAAAATATACATTTCTCTCAGAGGCAGGGAGCTATAGGCACTGAGTAACAGAGCAATATCCTACTCAGACAAGGGCAGCTATAAACAGAGACACAGACGTTAAATTTGTTTAAGTTGTGTATTTGTCATTGTTCATGCATTTCCACGGTGAATGAGCCAGGGACTGTGAGTTAGAGGAGACTGTCTCTAGTCACAACAGACAGAAGGTCTCAATGCAACTGGTGGAATGTCTGCTTTAGCCACATTTCCATTTTCCTCTCAGGGCTGGGAAATGGAGAAATACACATATATGCAGGCCTCACTTTGTGTCTTTGGACTGTTTCCTGTTTTATAAGCCCTCACAAACCTAGTTTAAGAGATAGACAGATAGACTGGCATCAGTCTCAATGTTCTCACTTTCTCAAAAAAAAAAAAAAAAAANAAAAAAAAAAAAAAAAAGAAAGACAAAATCCACACGGACTGATCTGCAACTGAATACAGACTCTATGCTTCATTAAAGCCTCTTTCTCTGTTGGCACCCACATTGTGATCCTCCAATATTAATTCAAAGGACAATTAATGAATGCAGGCCAACTTTGAAGTAATGGGCTGGGGTCCTGCCCTGAGCCGGCCCCTCAGCGCTGATGTACTCTCCACATTCTCCCCACTAACCCGAGAGACACTATGAAGTGACTGAAAGAGAGGCAATGAGCAATGGAAGGTCAAGGAGAGGAGCCCCAGTAGAAAAAGAGCTCTCTATTTCCTTGGAAGTATTAGCCAAGCAAAACTCTGTGATGGGGAGGATAAAGGAGTGTGGGGAGAAAAGGGTTGGGGGCGAGGGGACTCCGGCAAAAAGGAACACAATAGGATAGTTAATTGAGTAAAGCCAGACAGCGTTGTCAATCACTTAACTTTGTTTAGCCTCAGGTTTTGTGGAGCTGTTTCGTTCAGCACATTGCACATTATGAACACACCAGCACAACTCTGATGCTGTTTTGATTAATGTCTTTTTTGCCTTTCTGAACAAAGAAAACCAATTAAAAAAAAAAAAAAAAAAAANAAAAAAAAAAAAAAAAAAAAGGACTTTAAATTGTAAGATTCTTGTTTTTGGAAAGTATTTTTTCCAAGTCACAGCATTTGTTTCCTACAACAGTCTGTCCTACAAGTCTGTCCAACAGTCAGGCCTTCAAATGAAAATAGAAGTTGAAAATATGCTTGCAGAGCCCATAAAACCAAAAATAAGATACAGAAAATGACAGTGAGTGTTTGGAGAGCAAAAGAAGAAAGGATGGAATGTAATGATGGCTTCCCTCTCTCTCACAGTTGAGTGTCTGTGAAGTTTTGTTGTGGGTCAGCGGTGAGTCTTCAGTGCTGCATGGTGCAGGGGGAGCTGTGAAAAGGTCAGAGGCTAACCCAGGGTCAGTGGACTGTTGAAACTATCAGGCACCAGGAAAAAGAGGTTACCATAACGTTTGGCTAAAGATGACAGCTATATGGACTTCCTAATATCATTATGTCACACCAATGATTACATTGACACTTAGAAGGTGCATAGCTGTCATTGGAATTCAGGTACACTGCAAAGAACAGGAATTCAAGATGTTGTTTTAAGATGATTCAGTCTTATTTTTCTTATTTTTTCCAGTCCTATCAAGCACTATAATGATCTAAAATACTACACTCTTTTAAAGATAATTGATTTGCCATCATAAGATACTCAGTCTGTCTTTCAGCTCGAGTTGACTAGAAATAAGGCTGAAACTGGATTTGGCACATCATTTCCCCCAAACAGCTATTATGAGAAAACAAGATGGATTTGCTTGTTGTATTTCAAGATTCAGACCACTCATAAGAATTCTTAAGAAGTCTTTTGCCTGTTAATAAACATGTTCTTAAAATAAGTTTAAAAAAAAAGAAAAAAAGAAAAACTGCCTGTGTGGTGACTTATTTCAATTCCAAGGAAAAAGATGGCAGATCCCTCACCAGAATCAATAAAATTACATTTGATTGTAAAAAATTCTTGGCCATGTGATCTTTTATACTCGCTCAGTAATTTGTGGTATTGTTTGCTGCTTACAGGCCTGACATAAATAGTAAGAATTTCACAAGCAAACATTTGTAGACCCAAGACATAAATTCATAACATAAGCTGAATTTAAAGAAAAATAAACCAATTTCAAGCACCTTTAATTTGAATTTCTGAAGTTAACTTATAAGAAGCCAAATCAAATTATTTATAATTAGTTTTAAGGTCAGATAATGTTTTATTGTGGCTTGATTCTTATACTAGTTTCAGGAAGTCTTCTTAAACAGTTTTCCTTTACTCAAGGCTAGAAATTATCTTGACATTGCAGAATATTTTGTGTGTTTCTAGGAGGGGATGTTTTGTGAGGTGGTTTGCTCTGTATGAAAGTTGAGTCTGGCTGGTGTTAGGTTGGTCTCTGCTGAATCGGTCTCAGTTAAACTGGAACGTGCGTCAGACCGGCCTGTTGCTGCAGCCCTGCGTGGGTGTGCTGCAGTTGCTTTGTCCCTGCTCTGAGGGTGAAAATGCCACCGTGAAACTATCACCTAACTGCACCATAGTGGAACTAAATAATAACCACCACACACTGGGCACGCATAATAGCCACACAAGGCCATTTGTGGCTTTTTTTTTCACTTCACCAATATTAGACAGAGATATACATCTTTCAACGTCATATTGCTGGCTATTTCTTTGTCCATAAAGTGGCCAACCTCCTGTGCTTATTCATTCCATTTTTTTTATGCATCACATTATCTCTTCCACNCCACCCCTTCTTTCCCAGGCAGCTGCAGGTTCCTGGGGGCTCCTTAGCAAGTCAAGTGAGCAGCCCACTCACTCCCGTTTTTTCCTTAACTGTTAACCCCAGCTGAGCCCATACGCTGTCAGTTAACCATTCTTTTCCTCCAGTACATCTGCTCACTCTGGCTATATGTGCCATGCCACTATTTTATTCAGTGGCCCACTCACAGTGTGCTCTGTGGCCTGAAAGGGCCAGATCTACTTCCCTGGGCAAATAACTAGTTCATTTGTCTCTTCTGCCCTTTGTTTTGTGTGGTGAACACATGTCACCAGCTCAATTACCTTCTCTATTAACAGTCCCTGGAGGAAGGGCCAGCCAACCCCTACCAAAACAAGGCTATAAACTGCCCCATATGCTCCACTTCTCTCTCTCTTTCTCACTATGACTCTTCCCTTTACACCGTCTCGCTCCCTCCCTCTCTTTTTAATCTCTATCTTACTCTCTTCCCCCAATTTCTTGCTTGTTTCATTTAATCTGTTTTGATTCTTTCTTGCCCTCTCTGACTATTTATTTCCATTTTCATTCAGTTTTTACCATTACAAAATATATAAATATGTGCACATGCTGTGTGTGCATACAGGGATGTGTGTGTGTGTCTGTGCATGTCTCTTCACATTAATGTCTCTTGAATGGGTGGGAGGGGGATGAATGCTTGGCAAGGCGGGTCTTGGCCAATGTAGCCTACACAGTAAACAAGAGCAGTCTTTATTCTCGCGGTTGGAATCCTCGCTAACTTTCTTGGTCTGTTAGAGGCAATACTGCTGCAGGTGAAGCTAATGGAACTGGACATTCTCCAAGTTCACATCTGTGACCCTCTGGAGTTTATCTTCCCTGCCTGTCAGTCTCCTCTCTTGATCGATAAATGGTTCTGTTTATTCACTGTCCATTCCTTGATGATTTTACAGCGTGTTTATGCATACATATGTTCTCGCATACGCATTTCTTTAATTTTTTGTAAAGCATCTTCAATATCAATAAACAACCTGTTGAAAACACTTGTTGAATACTTCACAGCTACAAAATGATGCTAAATAAATACACTTAAGTGAACTATGTTAAATAAGCACTTCATTATCCATTCTACTATCTAAACTAACTTGCTCTGGGTTTATTAAGCTAGAGTTTACTTTGTTTTGAAATGTCTGTTTTATGAGTAGCTCTGCGGCAGCCCCAATTTCTGCTTGAGGGATAACAATCTATCTTTCTATTAAGATTCTTGTCAGAGCCACAGACAAACTGTGAGGAGCTATGGAGCATTTTCAGCTCCCTAGAGCTTTAGCTGCAGCGTAAAATTTGATTTGGGTGTTTAAGTAAGGAGGTCGAGGCCTCCCTTTGTGTCTTTAGTATCCTCCTCTGCTGTTCGATGAGGGGAATGTGTGGGAACAACCCACTTTGGATCTGCTAGCGCATCAGCGTGCCTCAAACTGAAGCTGCAGCATTAACAGCCTCGTCTGAAAATGTCAAATGCAAAGATATGGATGCAGCGAGGGGTGAGCACAGAGAAAGAGAGAAATGGAGGGAATGGATGTGAAGGGACAGGTCCATTTTTCAGAACGGCTCAGCACCCCACACCCCTTCAGCATCTTCTTCAGGTGCCTTCAGCCTCCCATCTCCTCTGCATGTCAACCCCATCAACTTCCCCATCCCCCCCAACTCTATGCCCCTCAGGCTTTGGAGGGAGGGGCTGAAGGGGTGCTCCCCTGCTGTGCCCCTCCACAGCCCCCAATAGCCCTTCTCTGGACCTCTTTGTACCCCCCCTTCCCCTCCTACCCTTCATTCCCCAACTCAGCCCCTGGCCCTACAGCCCCCATCTCACCCTACAGCCCCCCACTCCCCTGCTGGGCAGGTGACAGGCTCCTGAATGCGGGCCCGGGCGTCCCTGATGGCTCCTACAGATGGAGCGTGGTAATCGGGCCAATAGAGCCCTGCCACAGGCTTTTCCCTGCTAAGATACAAAGGCCTGGCCACATCACTTCCAAAAAAGAAAGAAAGAAAGAGAGAGAGAGAGAGAGAGAGAGAGAGAGAGAGAGAGAGAGGGGAAGAGAGAGTGCGAAAAAGAGAAAGCGCAAGCCAAAGGATGACAAAAGCAACACTGTCATTTGCCATTACGAGAGAGAGTCTGTGACGGGGTATTCTCTCTGTAGTTACTAATAATAAAAACAGGCAGGGGAAAAGAGAGAGAGAGAGAGAAATAAAGGGAGTAAAGGAGGAGAGATCCACCCCCACCCTGCAGTTAACATGATACAGTGCCAATGCTTAGCTTTCTCCTCGAAGGAGTTTTATGAGCTCTCGTTCCTCCCCTGAAGAATCTTTTCATTTCAGCTCTGTCATTGGGTCTCCTCCTTTTCTTTCTTTCTTTCTTTCTTTCTTTCTTTCTTTCTTTCTTTCTTTCTTTCTCTGTTGCTCTGTCATTAAAATGATAATGACATTGCACTTTTCTTATTGTAGTTTATTCTCTTTATGTGCTTAGTGGAAGCTGCACTTACAAATCCACAGAATAGGGATAGGATCAGTGTTGTTTAAAAAAATCTGTTTATTGGAAAACTATCGAGTTTTATACTCATGATGTGTGACCTTCTTATATCTATGTGTCATAAAAACAGCTCCAGCTGGTCTCAGGTCTTTACAAACCACATCCAAAACTGTATGAGCTTCTATGGCAGCGTGGTGCCTTTGGTTCAATTGTAATAAAGAGCTCTTCTCAGCATCAGAATCATCTGTGCTGGCGGTTCAGAGCAAAGCAGCATTCCTCAGGTCCAAATCCGGGTGTAATGCCTGGTCAGACACACACTGGCAACCGGTACAAACATTTCCTGCTTGGCTCCAGAGGCAAGTGGAGATTCCCCCCCCCCCCNATGTCTGAGTTGGCACTTTTTAATTAAAGCTTTAAATCTGGAGAGCAGTGGGAATAGGAGCAGTCTGCAGCTGAAGTCTGTGTCTCTGCTTTGTTTTTCTCTCTTCTTCTTTCTTTCTCTCTCTCTTGTTTTTTTTCTCACAGTGTAGGTGTTTGTTGCATAATCTCAGTCTCAAAAAGGTGTAGTGAACCCCCCCTCTGACTGCAGTAAGCTTTAAGAGGTCACCCCAGGGTGGATTTGGGAGTGGATTCCAANCCCCCCCTCTGACTGCAGTAAGCTTTAAGAGGTCACCCCAGGGTGGATTTGGGAGTGGATTCCAACTCTTGCTGTCTTGTGTCCATCTGTGTTTGACACATTGCCATAGACTAAGTGCACTGGGTGAAAGCGCATGGCCCAGGCGCAACAGATGCATGTTTGTGAGTGTGTACAACCAAGAAAGAGATGGGGGATTGCAGACACGTAACGCGGACAATGGCAGGCTGTCATGCTAATTTGCAGAGCCTAATCATTATTTAATAGATGGGTAACCTCCCCCCATATGCAGCAATAGTCCTCCATCTTCAGTCTCAGAGCTTCATTGATTCCCTTCTTCTGCTGAATTAGATCCCAATAGCTGTCTCTCAGTTTCTCCCAGTCAGCCAGTCCCTCTTTGCTGCTCTCAACTGAACAAACAGATTAAGGAGCACCTGCAAAGGGGTGGGTGCCTGTCCTTCACTATGGGACCATATCTCCATAGTACACAGCATGGTTAAGACCAAGAGAGACACACAGACTCAGGGAATAGATGCCCTGGAGAGATCCAGTCCCCTCTAATCCATGTTCAAGCAGCCTCTGGCTTTTGATCCCCACAGGAATCACTGAAGAGTTTAAAGAACCAGGAGGACACATCTAAAGTGGCTCCGTACCACTTGTTGTACTCAGCATAATCTATTGTCTCTGGTCTCTCTATTGTATCACAGAGCTGTTTTCAAAGAATTCACCCCAACACTCAATCCCTATCAATTTGACTCCTCTCAATGTTAGCGACAAAGGTAACAGTCTGTTGGTTTTGCACTTCCAGCCAGCCATTCTGACGAGGCATCAGATGTGGACTCAGAACCAGGNGTCTGTTGGTTTTGCACTTCCAGCCAGCCATTCTGACGAGGCATCAGATGTGGACTCAGAACCAGGCCTGCCTCTGAAGAGGAAACAGCGTCGCAGTCGGACCACCTTCACAGCAGAGCAGCTGGAAGAGCTGGAAAGGGCCTTTGAACGCACACACTACCCTGACATCTACACACGAGAGGAGCTGGCTCAGCGGGCCAAACTTACAGAGGCCCGAGTACAGGTTAGATGAAAATGAATACAAAATATTATTTGTGTTTGAACAGACACAGGACTTTAAACAGAAGATACAATATAAGAATGCCATTCGATTTGGATTACACACACACACACACACACACACACACACACACACACACACACACACACAACACACAGAGGGATCTACCATGGACCTAATCTTTACAGCAAAACAATATGTTGTCTGTCATGGATATATTTCATGGGGGTGTTAAATTGCCTTGAGAGATTGCCACGCATTCCTTAAAGCTATTAGACATGTAGCCCCCAACCCTTCACCCCATACCCTGCCCCCTTCTCCACACACAGAAACAGCAAACACGCAGATACACTGCACCCACTGTGTGAATGAAGAGAGCTTCTTATTTTTGTCAGACTCTCTGTAAAGAGCCATGTAAAGATCTTTAAATAGATGCCTGATTTAGATAGCGTACTAATACAGCCTTAAGGGCTGGAACGGCCTTATGGCCTCGACTTTATCTGAACACTGACCTCACACACAAAGATGTAATGTCTGTGATTTCACTCTGTAGATCTCTATCATTTCAGCTCCTGGTCATGCACATATCTCAGTACTTTTTACTGTTTTTGCAGATAATCATGAGTGCCTTGATAATACACAAAATAAACACCGTGCACATGTATTTCTCTTCTTTGCTCAGGTGTGGTTCAGTAACAGGAGAGCCCGGTGGAGGAAACAAGCTGGAGCTAATCAACTGATGGCTTTTAACCATCTGATCCCTGGCGGTTTTCCACCATCAGCTATGTCGAGCCTGCAGCCATATCAATTGTCCGACAGCCCCTACCCTGCCACTTCCATATCCCAAGGTGTGCACAACCACACACATACACACAGCCACAGACACACACAGCTGCTCTACACAAAAACACGCATACACATGCACACATTCACTTTTAAAATGGTGTGTTAAAGCTGAGTAAGACTAAACAAGAATTATCCAACATCAGCAGCTAAATTATTCCCGATGATTTTTAATGGGATTTTACAGCTGAGTAAAATGTGTTATCTCAGCAGCATCTGAGCAGCCCAGTACAGTTCACAGACCACAGCCGCTGCCCCCCACCTCCGTACACCAGAGTGGGCTCAGCTCCTCAGCAGCGTCCCAGGATGGAAGCGCTGCATACTGCCTGTCATCTGGACGTCATGGCTTCTCAGGCTACTCTGACAGCTTTGTGACTCCAACAGGACACTCCAACACTGTCAACCCCGCCATNTTCTCAGGCTACTCTGACAGCTTTGTGACTCCAACAGGACACTCCAACACTGTCAACCCCGCCATAAGCAACAGCCTCTCGCCACAGGTTAGCTAAACATCCTCTATGCACGCAGAATCAAACAAATCTATGAATATTGCAATCTAGATTCTGTGTCAAACACACCTATGCACATATACTTTATGTTCACATCTCACCAGAAAAAAGGGGACTTTACTTAATGGTCTTCAGAAAATGCACCAGATGGAAAGATGTTGATACACACAAACAAACACACTCCTTTGTGTGACCTGCGAGGCGTCATTGCAATGACATTGATGAAAACCTTGTTAGGCTCAAAAACACGGTAGCATTTCATTTTTGTTTATGCTGATGGGTTGTTTGATGAATTTAAAATGTGGCAAACGTCAGTCATGTGGGGGAGAGAGAGAGGACCAGACATGAGGAAGGATGCATGGGAGTCAGAAGATGACACAAATCAAAACTGAAAAGACAATTATGGTCGATTACACAGTCATCAGTGTCCATCAGTGGCTCCCCACCAGCCAAGAAGATGGACTAACAGGCAGAAAACGAGCTTTTAACCACCACAAAGGGTGGCCAACCCACATGCAATGCATGCTGGGTACTAATTCCCATGAAAGAGAATCTCAGACTCCTGTCAGGCATAGATAAAAAACTGCCTCAGGCAGGTTTGTCTCTATGTGAATGCCTCAGGATGTATATATATATTGAGACAAGAAGATCTTTGTTCTAGCTGACATGTCTGACAGTCAGTCAGGAAATAGTAGGCATCACCGTTGTGGCTGGAAGTATAATAAAGTGTTTTTATATATGAACTGTAGTTGGTTCCTCATCAAGAATTAGCCACATTTCCTATTATTCTTATTTGGGATGAACATTTATTTTTTGTTGGATATATAAAAGTAAGAAAGAAACACATGGAAAAGAGAAAACTCCAGTAAAGGTCTCAAATTGAAATCCAGAATGTGAGTGGGTTTGTGTTTAACCAGTAGAGCCATGTTGATACTCAGTATTTGCAATTCAGTTAATAAATGGTAGTGAAGCAAACCTGTGAATAGCTGCCTTCCTGTAATAGAGTGTGTGGTTGGAGTTTGAGTTCACACATCCACAGGATCACTTAGTGTCTTTAACTCTGATAAAGAGGCCAAAGGTGCAGCGGCCTCATGGATGGTTTCAGCATTAACCTTAGTGGGCTCCTTACAGAACAGACAGCTCATCTTGCTTAGGGACGGCGTGCCTGGAATGTTTTCTCCATCTGGAATTGCAATCACAGAATGTTCCAGTGTCTTAATTGATTGGAATGAAGTAATCTATCCCCTAGTAACAAAGTGTGTAATTTATGCAAATGACTCACTTTGTTGGCTAATTTGTTTTAATTCATGTATCCATTGCAGCTGTTAGAATGTATATTGCAATACAGTTATCTCTATTTGAGATGAGGATAGAATTAATTTCCTGATTTTAACTTAATAAGAGGTAGAAAATGAAAACTGATTAAATTCTTTGACATTGATAGCTCATAGCTCACCTCTTCTTAGAAAACTTTACAATTAGTTTCTTATTCGGAAAGCTCCATTATAAAAATCTACTATATACTACTCCATCTATTACTGTGTCTGTGAATGAAGATAACTCCATAAATCAAATAAAGGCTCACATGTGGTTACATTAGAGCCTTGTGGAGGTTTGGTATGGATAAGGTTTACTTTAGATAGATATTATTATTTCAGTTCATCCAGCATTTTGCAGTAGCAGCGTGGCTAGTTGACTGCGGCCTCCCCGTGGTTTGGGGTCCCTGGCGTCTCACTGCTGATCTGGTGCATACCAAAGCAATCCTTTCTCACCAAAGAAGCAAGCGGTCGGGATTTGCACCCCCCTGAGACCTAATCCCCGGAACAACTTCGAAACAGACACACCCTTGGGAACTGCTGCTGTTTTAGTTGCACAGACACACACACGTACACTCATTACATGAGCTAGAGCTTGTGTTTATTCACGTACGGTATATACAAATTAAATGACATGAATGATATGGGAGCCATTGCTGGAAAATCACAAGAATCTACACCAGTGATTCAGATTAACACAAGAGTAGATGGACACTTCACACCAACATAAAGTGAACTACTACTGATTGAATCCGCACATCATTTACAAATGGGGGAAAAAAAAAAAAAAAAAANTTTTTTTTTTTTTTTTTTTTTTTTTTTTTTAAAACTCCTGGCATGGTGGCTCAGTGGTTAGCACTGTTGCCTCACAGCAAGAAGGTCCTGGGTTCAATTCCCAGCCAGGCCAAGGCCTTTCTGTATGGAGTTTGCATGTTCTCCCTGTGCTTGCTGGGTTTGCTCCGGTTTCCCCCACCATCATAAAAACATGTACAGGCTATGTAATGTTTGTGATGGCTGTTTGTGATATATGCCAGGACCCCCTCAAAAACAAGATGGTACATCTCAAGGGGTTTATCCGAATAAAATAAATTTAAGAAAAAAAAAGGTAACATAATTTTTGCTGCTGTTAGTAATACATTTTACAGTATTTGAGTGCAGATATTTTCCTGTGTGTGTCAGTTGGCTGTCAGTTGTTTTGACATTGCTCAGCTTTGCTTCTTCTTTGCCATAATTTTTTCAAGTTTTTCCTGGTTATTTTGTCTGTAATTGGTTTTCTGCACGGCTGTATCTCTCTTTTTCTCTTTCCTTTAATTTTTTCATGGATTTTAATTTTCTTGCACCTCTTAAACTGCATCTTGATCTCTCTTTTGCTCCATCCATTTTTTTGGAATGTTTCATGACTTCGCTTCTCACGCAAACCTTTGTGCAGCTGTTCACGACGTATCACCAACGAGACCCCTAAACCCCTGACATCAGAGCAAAAAGTGCTTATACACACACACACACAAACTACACTTAATGTTATGTGAACATCTTCATACATATGCAAAGTAGCTTTGACACATACGTACATACACAAACATACACAAGCCTTGTTTCCACATACCCTTTGACCTCTTCACACTGGCCCCACAAAGACACAGTGATTTTAGACAGACAGATAGAGAAATGGATAGCGAGTCGGGAAGGACAACATGTTGTTTTCTCCATTAATTAAAAAAAAAAAAAAANTAAAAAAAAAAAAAAAGACATTCTCAAAACTCATATTTCACATATATATTTCTTTTCTGTCTTTTCCATTTGTAACAAAATGCTAGAAGCCCACAAGTGTCATGACAAGGGAAAATTAAAAATTAAAAAAATCTTTTTTATTTCATTTCCATTTATTTGATGGGGAAACTCGAGCAGAAACCAATAGTGGGCAAAGGCATGGTATTCAGCTAACATCAGCTCCACATTTGGTGAAGCTAGGAAGTAGAGTAAAGAGAACCACATGTGTGAGCAAAACCAGTAATAAAGTATTTCTGACAATGAACAAATACAGAGCCCATGTTTAGCCCACCTGAGTAGAGTGACTGGATAGTAAATTTTGGGGTTAATAAAAATTGGCTTCTCATGATTAAGGTGCAAGTAGAAAATCTTTTGGAACTTATCTTCCAATTCTATTGTATTCTGTTCTATTAACCAGTGTACCTCCATGTATACCTGCAGGTGATGGGCTTACTCAATCCAGGTGGAGTGCCACATCAGCCCCAGAGTGACTTCGCCCTCTCCCCTTTGACTGGAGGTCTGGAGCCAAACGGAGGCATGGCAGCCAGCTGTCATGGTTCCCAGCGCCTGGAGGCCTTGCAAGGCCTGACCAGCATGCCCACCCTACCTAGTACCCAGTCATACTGCCCCCCCACCTACACCTCACCAGCTTACACCATGGACCACCATCCATCCTACCAGTATGGACAGTACAGCCAAAGCAAGGTTGGTCTGGAATGTTCTTTACCTCATTACAGTAATATATACCTAAATGGTGTCTTTATTGTGATCTGTGGGAGCTATATTGATTTGACTTTTAAATTCTAATCAATTCTAATTGATTGGTGGTCATGTCCCTCTATAACCCCTTTAGCTGCTATTTAGTATATATTTTACAACTCACAATCCACGTTAATTGCAAAGACTATGCTGATGAGCGAGCTTCTCAAATTACCCCACGCTGCGCTGAGATTACATGTATGTTAGAGAATGCTAGTGGCCAGGTTGCCTCAGTTTACATTACCATCAATGAACTATCCACGTGGCCTGATGCAGAGGCATGTCAGGGTCTTACCCCAAACACACACACACACACACTACACACTTCATCACTGTCCTTTCACGACCCCATATGATGAGCCTGCCCATCAAACCCTCAGTGCGGCTCACCTAGCCATGTAATGACCCCTGTGTAACAAAGATAGCCGACCAAATGAAAGGAGCCACTTCCCAAAGCATGTTTGACAGGAGGGAGTGAAGTGTATGGGTTGGGGCTGTGTGTTGTTGGGGCTGATCTGGGGTAGACTACCACATGTTGACTGGCCCATCAGTGGCAACATCTTGATATCATTAATTTGGCCAGTCCTGAGAGAGAGACCCACATGTAGCTTTTGGGGGTTTGGTGTAATGTGTGTATGTGTGTGTGTATGTGTGTGTGTGTGTGTGTGTGTGTGTGTGTGTGTGTGTGTGTGTGTGTGTGTGTGTGTGTATAAAGTGGGGGTAAGGGACTCTTTAACATGGGGCGATTATGGCCCTTGGCAGGCCAGGATTAGAACCATGTGTCCCAGTGGAGGTCAGATCTAGATTTGTTATTGATCAGTGGAGCAAAGCCAGAGGTCCAGGCTCAGGCTCAGACTAGATTCATCAAGTATTAGACTAAAAGAATGTCCAAGGAGATTCCCAAAGTTATTCACCTGTTTCTTGAATTTAAATATACAATATATTCTGACCTGCCCTTCCATTTTCACCTGCTCTCACCTCCACAAATCACAACCCAGTTATTGTCCCATCTCAAGCTTTTTGCTTTGTCAAACACAAGAGAATTTAAACAGTAGTAGCTGAATACAGATGACAAGGAAAAAGAACGTGAATTTGCTTTAACCCTCCATCTGTCTTTCCCTTTCCTTCACAGGTGCCTTTCATTATATGAAGCCCCAACATGGCCTGACTAAGAGGATTCCCTATCCAATCTGACATTCATCTCTAGAGAACACCCCCACCCTCTGCTGTTGCCAACCTTCCCAGTCCTGAGGACAGCAAATGGTTCGGGTGGGTGGAGGGGTTGAGGTGTTCTCCTTCAGGATGGGAAACAGTTGAGGCGTAGTGACGGTAACTGGGGGGGGGGCTGACTGGAATAATTAGGACCAAAGGCGCAGCCTCTCCAGTTACCTGGTGCTCTCTTTGCTTGGGCATCATGTCATGCTCTAAGGATCGCGCATGGTTTGTTGTCCATGCCTGAAGAGGAAAAACAGAGGGGTNTGGGAGTAAATACATTCAAGTTTCTGTATTTGATTTTTGAAATAAGTGGCAGAGATGCAGGTTAAAGTGGACTTTGTAAGCAATTCTGGCCCCTGTGCTCTGGGGCCCAACTTGATAAGTGGGAAGTTGGGTTCTTACAGCTGATGTTTATCAAGGGTCCTGATGTTATTACTAAGGAAGTCTTCATCACAGTGTCTTAGGGAAACAATATTTACTGTACATTGATATGATTCTTACATAAGACATTGTAGATTTTTGGAAACCAACTGAAAGGAATGAATTCAGACCCAGTGCAGTCATGTTGAAACCACTGCAACCCAAAGAACGTGCAATACATTCATACCTCGTGATGTAAATGAACACGGATCTAATATATCTGGTTACATCGTCAAAAATATCCTCTTGCTGTTAATGTCACTCATTTTGGGTTGTGTTCAGGGGAAATGAGCATTGAAAACATAGTCGTGTTGTCATTAAGCCAAAAAAATAATTCTTTGCCAGTGACGACGTCATTAAATTTGACTGTTAATTTTTTTTTTTTTTTTTTTNTTTTTTTTTTTTTTTTTTGCATGTCTTACATTAGATTTCATTGGGAACTTGCAAACATTAATTCCATTTCTTATTTATTTAGTGTCGTTTAAGTGTTTGTCTCTTCTGTATGTCTTGTATAAGTGCTTAAGTAAGTCTTACACTATGTTCAATATTCAGTATCTGCCTTTTTGTACTGTTTTATCATTTACATCTGCATAAAATGATTTGTTGTAATAAGTTTTATGTAAAATCAGCACTATTTACTATTTATAATAAAGTATCAAAAATACTTTTTCTCTGTCTTTTCTGTTCAAGCCAGTTGTTTTTGGTCATTGATCTAAATCCAGATGAGCAGGACAGTGATAATGCTTGCACTCCCTGAGGGTGTCATGCACACTCAAGGGCCCTAAATCATAAATATATCCCCTTTCATAAACACCCTTTTGGACAAATTCCTGCTCCCTAGGGTCTCCTTCACACTGCTTAATGACTAAAGCAGAGCTGCTGTAAATTATAGAAGCACAGCAGCTCACAGACACACTGGGACATCAGTCACTGACATGGCTGTACAGAGTTCACAGGCCTTTGGCTCTGACTGCCATCAGAAATGAAAACACTGTTCACCCATTTGCCTGACTGTTCAGAAGTTTTAGATATCGCCGGTGAGTTTTTATCACTCCCTCGCTTTTTTCATCTCTCTCTTGGAGGATGGAAGGATCAGGTATGCAGCTGTCTGTGTCACTCATGGCTCTTTATGTGCATAGTATGAGTGTGTGTATAGTGGTGGAAGAATCATGTAAAATCCTGTATATGTACAACTACCACAAAATAAAGACACACATAAAGTAAAAATTCTGCATTAAAAAAAGCAATTTGATGTAATGAAGCATCATTATGAAGTTTAGGTTTGGTTTATTTGTCACTTTGGGAAGGAATGCAGTAATGTAAAAAATGAATTGCTGATGTGCTAACATGTATCTGGTATATATCTTAATGCATCAATAATGACAATCCCTAAAATTATAATTTGTTGCCCAAACATTATGGAAAAAAAAACAAAAACAAAAACAAACAAACTTGCATTTTCAATTTTGGATTTAAATGTGTTTAAAATGATTAACATTAAAAATCCCCCAAACTGGAGATATATTCTTCATCCAAAAACATGAAGTTCCATTCTAGAAATTGAGATAATGACTAAAATGGAATACAAGGCTGAAATAGTTTTGTGTGTGTGTGTGTGTGTGTCTGTGTGTGTGTCTGAGACAACTGCAATATTTGACAATGTTATCAACTTGAATTTAAAGTGTATGGTTGGCAGAAATGTAGTGTGTATGTGAGTTGTATTTATTCAGCTCAAACATACAAAATCACTGGTCCTTTAAAGTTTGCAAATCCTTTAATGTCTGGAAATCTGAAAGTAAATAGTAACTACACTCATTCGATATCTATAATGAATAAAATGTACAATATTTCCTCCTGAACTGTAATGAAATAGCAACTAGCACAAAATGGAAAAGTAAAAATACCTAAAAACTTACAAAACTACTTAATTTCCACCTCTGATTGTGTGAATAAATGAGAATATATTGGACATATGTGTTTATGATTAAAGGTGTAATTTTTAATATGTTTTGTATGTATTTTCATGTTGCTACGATTTTTTTTTAAAATTCATTGTACTATGTATGTGATGAAGAGCACATTTCACTGTTTTGTTTGTGCTCTACAAGCTTTCTTTTAACAAATGCTCGACTTGTTAGATAAAATGAGTAAAAAAGCCGAAGGGGTTGCTTTGGAATGGAGTGTCAGTCAAGCAGCAACACACTGGAGACAACTTAACCTTTGACCCCAACACTCTTTGAAATGAGTAGACTACTTGACTGGAGCTGACAACAATCCAAGCCTCTCTGCAGCTTCCAAGCCCCCAGATTGAAAGTGAAGGAAGGAGCACAAAGAGGAGTGGTGAAAAAATGGTTTTAGATAAAAAGAACAAAAAGGCAGTTTTAGTTAATATTCACCTTGGACTGTATGGGTGATTAAAATTTGCTTCTAAGCAATGTTCCTTCAAAATATTTTCCAATTCTGTGCTACAAATCATTCCTAAAGGAAAACTGTGTTGTGTTATTGTGTCATGGAATGCTTTTTATATCATGTGGGTTGGATCCAACAGGAAAGCAATGAAGTGAGCTTTATCTCTGAAATTGTGCCTTATCAAGACTCATGAAGAGTGGCTGGCTGACTCACAGCGTGCCTTTCCTAAACCAGTGTAGTGCTTGCCTCTCACTCTTTCCATAAGTTCATCTGTCCTCAGAAGTCTCTGTGCCTTTTCTGTTGTCATTTGGTTTATTTCATTTAGTATTTCTGTCAAGATTCTCTGCATCAGCTGTTCTTCAGTCTTCTTCTTATTCTGACATGAAACGGATGAACCAGACCCTCCTGCTTGCTCTACTTTCCAGATGCCAGCAGATGATTCTGGAGGACAATGATACTGACATCATCGGGCACCAAAACAACACAGAGAGCTCTCTGACCAGCACCACTCCAATGTCCACCATCTCTAATACCAGGACGTCTTATGACAATGCTTACTTCTACATCCTGTTTGTCATGTTCTTCTATTCTTTCCTTGCCACAGCACTTTTCAAGTGCTTCCTTCACAGCAAGAAGGAGAAAAAGGACCCATACGAGGAGTTCATAAGTCCGGGGCTGCCGTCAACACAAAAATTCAACACAGGCCACATGGAAGAGAAGTTTTACTTTGAAGAGGAGAGCAGCCTGTGAGCTACAAGCTTTCTACAGAGAAGGAGGGAGGGTATGAACGCTGGGAGATGTTTTGACAGTCACCAAGCCAGAAAAACGTCAATGCGGACTACTCAGGCAAGACCTGCTAGTGATTTTGCAAAACCTGATGTAAGTTCATTTTTCCCCTTTTCCCCTTCCATCTGACAATCAGAAATCTCACGCAAGCAGGCAGGCAGGAGGAGACGGCTGCCTCTGATGATCTGAAAGAAGGGTGGAAACATGGAGAAGTGTGGGTCAATGGCAGGCCGGAATCTCCTCCTGTGAGGCCCAATCAGGATCAATAACACTGGGGCCTTCGACATTGCACACACCACAGGGAACCAGGGATACCTCAACAGACTGATGGTGTGGACAACATGGACAGTGTGTGTGTGTGTGTGTGTGTGTGTGTGTGTGGGGCAAGACACAGGGAGAATGAGGGGGGAGAGAAAGTGTGTAGTGACCAGCCATTGCATTCTCCATTCTTTAAATTCAATTTGGTTATACCTAATTACATTAAGATTATATTGTACACTATTTTACAATATATTTACAATTTAACGATCCAGAAGATTATACATTATATTAGAGTGTGGACAATTAATTGATCAATTGACTGTGAATATTTGATCATATGTTTTTAGATGTATCAGCAGTGCAACTTGATCCTTTAACAAGACATTTTAACAGTAGCCAAAATATATATTTACAAAATCTACATACATGTAAACAATGCATTTAAACAAAATACATTTCAAAATGTAACTCAAATTGGTTATAATGAGCCAAAGCCTCATGCAATAGCTATTTAGTCAGAGCTGAGGACTGAGCAACATTCCTTTGCCATTACATTGTAACTGATCTTTGGAGACTCAATGTGCAGCTACAGGGCTGCTTCAACCTCTTGGTGACCCTGTAATGATCTGAGTTTACAAAGCTGTGGCGAAACACGAACTCGAGATGCAGTGTGTAGAATTAACTTCAATTGAGCAGCAGGATTGTGGAGAGAAGCTTAAAGTGAACACACGCTTCTGATTTGCACCACACATCACTAACATTACCTTGTGGAGGAGGAGACGACGATTCAGATTAACAGATTGGCAGCTGAACAGGTACAATACATTTCCTCAATGATCATGAAAGAAAGAAAGAAAGAAAGAAAGAAAAAGAAAAGAGAGAATAAAATGCATTAGAAGCAGACATGATATAAGTAAATCATTTACATTTTTGCATTATGGGTATCTTCTATCCACTTTAATTTCTGGGATCAAAGGTCAGAACTGACAATGTTTGTCTAATTTGAACTGTCCATGCTCCTAGAGGTTACACTGGTCCCTGAGGCAAGTGGACCTGTTTCCTCTTCTTCCCTCATAATCAAATTATTGTCTCATCCTCTTCCCTTGAAGTGCCGGGGTCACCACAAGTAGACCATATCAATAGCCAAACAACACCACCTAGATCTGTTTTTTGGCTGCTCCTACCAGCTGGCTCTACACACATGCAAGTGGAGGAAGATGAACTTATCTTTTACTCCTTAGGAAAATCCACAGTGGAAAAGTATTCATCATATGTAAAAATCCTACTTTTAAAATTAAGTCAAAGGGGAAAAAAGTATTAGCAGTAAAAATTAATCAATTCCAAAGTAAAAGTTCTCATTGTGAAAAAGCATGCTTCTCATACATTAAGCAATGCATCTATAATTAAAAAACCTAAAATTGGACATATGAGGTTCAACCAACCCCCTTGTCTCCATTTCTGTGGTTTTTAATGAAATAGAGAAAATTTTGCAATGGAAGTCACATCAAAATTGGAGATACAGGTTTCCACCTAAAAAATCTCCAGTTTGGGAGATTTTAATGCTTTCAGGTCAGGTGAAAGGCCTACACGGTACTACACTTGAGTAAATTCTCCACTCTTTAGATAATATCTAAAGTGCAATGTATCATTGAGCAAAAACATGACTTTCACAAATAAATTGATTTGGACTGTAGAAAAAAAAAAAAACAGTTCAATATTCTCTGAGAAATGTATGCAAAATATAGAGTAGCACAGTAAACTCCCACAAAATGTCTAAGTACCTCAACATTTTACTAAGTATAGTAATTGAGTGAATGTATTTAATTACTTTCCACCTCTGCATCTGCAACAAGTTCACAGCAAGTAAACAGAATTAAGCTGCTTTCTGCCTCTGCTACTCGCAGACTGAATATTTGGCCTTAAGTCATTTTATTATGTAATGACGAAATAGTAACTGCTGATATGTGCAGAAAAATACTTTATTTTCATTTCACAAATGCCTTCCATATAATAACAACTGTACTGTCAGTGTAATGTATGTTTTGTGTCCACTGGCTGGAACGTAGGCCACGCCTCATGTGTGTGTGATGTGTCTGATCCTCAGGGTGCAGCCATCACATTGCTCCTGCTGGAGGAGGGCTTGAGCCTGAGATACAAACTATAAGAGCAGAGAGAAAACACACTCACTGAGTAGGCATGAAAATATGTGTATAATGCATCATGGTTTCTTGTGACACTGTGACTTCATGTGACATGCATACACAGTGGGCTGTTTTTAGTTACACTATGGGCTCTGTAGAATAGATCACTATGCATATCTGTAGATACTTACTTTCGATAAAGCCTCTAAAATAACATTTTCCTCTTCACTGGATAAAACAGAAACTTTGAGGTGGACAATCACTGTTTGAACACATGAAAACAAGAAATAAATGACAGTACAGAATATTCTTTTGCCTTGTTTACTGTGTTATGTACATCATCAGCATCACTGACTGTAGCTTACCTTCATCTGAGCCGATGGTGGTCCTGGAGCCTGTGGTCTGGTCAGAAACTGTGAATGTGCTTCCATCTGCTGGTGATGATGCAGTACTGCTACTATCTGAAGTGGCACTGGTTTTTGTCCATGTTGTGTCTGATGACAAGGAAATATTCACAAACCTGAGGTGCCATCAATCCAGATGAAAGAGGGATGGCAGTAATAGTATTTGAAGGACTTGTCTGTAATTTTAAGTCATACAAAGCACTAGGGACACTGTTGACTATAAATGAAAAAGTGTATTTTAATGATAACAAATGTGTTTTTCAAAGAGCTGAAACATAAAAATAATAATTACTACCTGTAGCAGTGGAGAGTGTGCTTGGTGACACTGTGCTGACATCTACTGTTGTAGAGATACTGCTGCTGGTTGTGTTGGGTGCTGTGGCAGCAGAGAATGAAGATGCTAAAGTTGTGCGATTATCTATTTGCATAGATGTGGAACTCCTGGTTGTTGTGTTGTACACTGTAGCAGAAGTTGTAGTCCTTGAAGTTGTGCTGTCATGTGATGGCATAGATGTATGACTGCTGATTATTGTTTTGAACACTGTTGTAGCAGAAACTGTGGAAGCTGAAGTTGTACTCTCATCTGTAGTACTGTTGTTTGTTGCAGTGTGTACTGTAGCAAAGGCTGTGGAAGCTGAAGTTATCCTTGTACTCTCATCTGTTGACATATACGTAGTACTAATGCTTGTTGCATTGTGTACTGTAGCAACGTCTGTGGATGCTGAAGTTGTGCTCTCATCTACTGCTATAGTAGTGCTGCTTGTTGTATTGAGTACTGTAGAAGGGAATGTGGATCCTGAAGCTGTGCTGCCATCTACTGGTCTAGATGTAGTGCTGCCACTTGTTGTATATACCTCTGTAGCAGAAACTGTGGATGCTGAATTTGTACTGTAATTTACTGGAACATTACTACCACTTGTTATATTGAGCACTACACTAGAAACTGTGGATAATGAAGTTGTACTGTAATTTACTGAAGCATAACTACCACTTGTTGTATTGAGTACTGTTGCAGGGACTGTGGATCCTGAAGTTGCATTGTCTTCTACCAGAGCATTACTGCTGCTTGTTGTACTGAGTGCTGTAGCAGAGACTGTGGATACTGAAGTTGTACTGTAATTTACTGGAGCATAACTACCACTTGTTGTATTGAGTACTGTTGCAGGGACTGTGGATCCTGTAGCAGGGACTGTGGATGCTGAAGTTGTACTGTAATCTCCTAGCACATGTGAGCTACTTGTGTTGAGCACTGCACCAGGAACTGATACTGAAGTAATGTTGTCTACTGGAGTAGTACTGTTGCTTGTTGTATTAAATACTGTAACATAGAGCGTGCGTCCTGGAGTTGTGCTGCCATTTTCTGCTGTAGATATATTGTAGTGGCTTGTTGTATTGAGAACTGTAGCAAGGTCTGTGGATGCTGAAGTTGTACTGTCACTGGCTGATGTAGTACCACTGTTTGTTGTATTGAATAATGTAGCAGAGACAGTGGATCCAGTTGTTGCACTGTCATGTACTGTCACAGATGCATTTACGGTGCTTGTTGTGTTGAGTATTGCAGCAGGAACTGTGGATGCCGAAGTTGTATTGTCATCTATTGCTCTAGATGTAGTGCTGCTGCTTGTTGTATTGAGTAGTGTAGCAGAGAATGTGGATCCTGAAGCTGTGCTGCCATCTACTGGTCTAGATGTAGTGCTGCCACTTGTTGTATATACCTCTGTAGCAGAAACTGTGGATGCTGAATTTGTACTGTAATTTACTGGAACATTACTACCACTTGTTATATTGAGCACTACACTAGAAACTGTGGATAATGAAGTTGTACTGTAATTTACTGAAGCATAACTACCACTTGTTGTATTGAGTACTGTTGCAGGGACTGTGGATCCTGAAGTTGCATTGTCTTCTACCAGAGCATTACTGCTGCTTGTTGTACTGAGTGCTGTAGCAGAGACTGTGGATACTGAAGTTGTACTGTAATTTACTGGAGCATAACTACCACTTGTTGTATTGAGTACTGTTGCAGGGACTGTGGATCCTGTAGCAGGGACTGTGGATGCTGAAGTTGTACTGTAATCTCCTAGCACATGTGAGCTACTTGTGTTGAGCACTGCACCAGGAACTGATACTGAAGTAATGTTGTCTACTGGAGTAGTACTGTTGCTTGTTGTATTAAATACTGTAACATAGAGCGTGCGTCCTGGAGTTGTGCTGCCATTTTCTGCTGTAGATATATTGTAGTGGCTTGTTGTATTGAGAACTGTAGCAAGGTCTGTGGATGCTGAAGTTGTACTGTCACTGGCTGATGTAGTACCACTGTTTGTTGTATTGAATAATGTAGCAGAGACAGTGGATCCAGTTGTTGCACTGTCATGTACTGTCACAGATGCATTTACGGTGCTTGTTGTGTTGAGTATTGCAGCAGGAACTGTGGATGCCGAAGTTGTATTGTCATCTATTGCTCTAGATGTAGTGCTGCTGCTTGTTGTATTGAGTAGTGTAGCAGAGAATGTGGATCCTGAAGCTGTGCTGCCATCTACTGGTCTAGATGTAGTGCTGCCACTTGTTGTATATACCTCTGTAGCAGAAACTGTGGATGCTGAATTTGTACTGTAATTTACTGGAACATTACTACCACTTGTTATATTGAGCACTACACTAGAAACTGTGGATAATGAAGTTGTACTGTAATTTACTGAAGCATAACTACCACTTGTTGTATTGAGTACTGTTGCAGGGACTGTGGATCCTGAAGTTGCATTGTCTTCTACCAGAGCATTACTGCTGCTTGTTGTACTGAGTGCTGTAGCAGAGACTGTGGATACTGAAGTTGTACTGTAATTTACTGGAGCATAACTACCACTTGTTGTATTGAGTACTGTTGCAGGGACTGTGGATCCTGTAGCAGGGACTGTGGATGCTGAAGTTGTACTGTAATCTCCTAGCACATGTGAGCTACTTGTGTTGAGCACTGCACCAGGAACTGATACTGAAGTAATGTTGTCTACTGGAGTAGTACTGTTGCTTGTTGTATTAAATACTGTAACATAGAGCGTGCGTCCTGGAGTTGTGCTGCCATTTTCTGCTGTAGATATATTGTAGTGGCTTGTTGTATTGAGAACTGTAGCAAGGTCTGTGGATGCTGAAGTTGTACTGTCACTGGCTGATGTAGTACCACTGTTTGTTGTATTGAATAATGTAGCAGAGACAGTGGATCCAGTTGTTGCACTGTCATGTACTGTCACAGATGCATTTACGGTGCTTGTTGTGTTGAGTATTGCAGCAGGAACTGTGGATGCCGAAGTTGTATTGTCATCTATTGCTCTAGATGTAGTGCTGCTGCTTGTTGTATTGAGTAGTGTAGCAGAGAATGTGGATCCTGAAGTTGTGCTGCCATCTTCTGGCGTAGATGTAGTACTGCCACTTGGTGTATTGAGCACTGTAGCAGATGCTGTGGATGCTGAAGTTGTGCTGTATTCTACTGGAGCAGAACTGCTGCCTGTTGTATTGAATACTGTAGCAGAGGCTTTGGATCCAGTAGTTGTACCGCCACTTGTTGTATTGAGCACTACAGCAGGAACTGTGGATGCTGAAGGTGTACTGTCTTCTACTGGAGCAGTATTGTTGCATATTGTATTGAATACTGTAGTAGAGAATGTGGGTCTTGGAGTTGTACTACCACTTTCTAGTGTAGATATAGCACTGTTGCTTGTTGTGTTGAGTACTGTAGCAGAAACTGTGGTTACTGAAGTTGTACTGTCATCTACAATAGCACTGTTGCTTGGAGCAGAAACTGTGGGTACTGAAGTTGTCCTGGCATCTACTGGAATAGTACTGTTGCTTGTGTTAAATACTGGAGCAGAAACTATGGGTACTGAAGTTGTACTGCCATCTACTGGAGTAGTACTTCTGCTTGCAGGGACTGTGGATGTTGAAGTTATACTGTAATTTAGTGCTGTAGATGTAGTATTGCTGCTTGTTGTATTGGCCAGTGATGATGTTGTAATGATATCTGTGGTCAAGAAGAAAGGTTCATATAACAAAGCTTCTTCATCAAATTGACTAGAACGCTTGTAACTGTGCATCTCTACTTTCAGTTTTCATCTTCACTTACTTTGGTGGCAGGTGGCTAAGTAATCAGGGCAACAATCGTTCAACCTTAAACAGGATTCATCACAGAAACACCCTACATAGCAGCTGGTATTTGCACCAGAGCAACATAGTTTCGGAGGACCTCGACATCCTGAAAAACACGTACCACAAATAGGGCTGAAATTAAAAGATCAACACTTTGCTGTCTGATAACTTTTATGGCAGCATGTTCTATTTCAAATATTTAGTAAATATTTAAATATTTCTAAAAAAAAAAAAAAAAAAAANAAAAAAAAAAAAAAAAAAAACTTTATGAAAGCAGATGACTAGTAATTCACCCTATGGTGTGGAAGAGATTGTAGCAGTGACAGAGACTTCTGACTGAGGGGTCCCTAAGGTGTTTAGTAGCTGTCTGTTCAAACTATCTGAGTCCAGGGATATATTGGTAAGGATCACTTGAAATGGAATGAGAGTTGTGGAAATGTTTGAAGACTCTTCCATGGATGAAGCCAAGATAGATACAGGGGTTGTAGTTGAAGTAGAGGCAGAATTTATTGGAGTGATAGGACGATATAGTTTGGGAGACGGAAGTGTTAAGGGTACCTGGGGTAGATTCCATAGAGACAACTGTTGTTAGACCTAGAAGAGAAAAAATACATGTGATCATTTGTGTTGAGCCTTTGTATCACTTAATATGGATGCAATTGTCTGGCAATAGATGGCTGACAGAAAAGAAAATCCTCAAGTACCTTGCCACGCTTCTACAAGGGTACAATTTCAGGTCTGACATTTCATGAGAAAGAAACCTCAAAAGGAAAATGCTTCTTCTGGAAACAATACATTAAAGGAAGTAAATTAAAAAAACAACAAAACAAAACAGGTTCAGTCAGTCTGACATTCTATTTAAGCCATCCAAGAATTTGATTCTTGTCAAGAATGTGACCACAATGCCTTCTATTCATTTTGCTATGGAACTAAAGAATAATGTCTCATGGTTATCAGACCTGCTAGCATTATGCATTTGTATTTGTAATTATGAATTTGTGGGAGTATGAGAGATGACCAGGTTTATATCACAAGATTTTTAAGTGATTACACTTCAGTTCTGTGGACCATCAGTGAACCAAAGCACAAATTCTTTAAATGATGTATACGGTCACACTGCTTTTCAACCAGTGTCACTTAATCACTTTAGCACCAAACTCCCTCTGTCAAAAAAAAAAAAAAAAAAAAAAATGCAGCATTGTTGTCACCCTAAAGAATGTTATCAAACCATTAAAACAGAGCTAACATCTTTACATACTTAAGCCTCATTCTTTGATGCCAATAGTAATTTAATTAACAATGATTTGTTATTCCGGGTGCCAATTTATGAGGATTTTTTTCCCCACTGAGTTGAGTACAATTAGCACTGATGAATTCCCTCTCACCACCATGAAATATAAGGGGAGGATGCCATTTACTGGCTATTTTAATCGCTTGTGATTTGCAGGAGCACTTAATCATTTAATCTTTTTAACAATCCAATCAACTGAATCACGCTGCAATTTAATTTTAAGTATATGATAGCTTTGGTAATAAAAGAGATTTAACGAACAAGTCAAAGAACAATACATACAGCATAACTTGTTCGTGAGATACAGAAGATATTGTAGAATTTCAACAATGTGTTAGCACTATGAGTTTGTTCTTACATACTGTATATCTTATTCATTGTTTTGAGTTAGATGTTGAAATGAAAAGTAAACAATTGTAATTTAAAACCATTAATCAGTGAAGTAGTTCTTTGCATTATGAGATTAATTATAAAAAACAAGATAGACAACGTCATTTTATTAAACTGGTCAATATTACATGCGTACATGTTTCACTCACCACTGCAGACAATCAGAGAACATATCAGCAACAAGCGGTGAACTGTAAACCAATCCATCCTTCTGTGTGACTGCTGGGTCTGACTAAAACTTATTTATGCCAACATAATCATCACAGACATCTGCAAAGACAACACCCGCCCCCCAAACACACCCACACCCACAAAGACAAGTAGAGGCACACTCCTGATCAGAATGATCCTATTGTCTGTCACAAACAGTCAGCCACCTTGTTCTTACAAGGCTGTATCATATTACTGAAGTTGTGTCACACCTTTTGTGTCTGATAGATAATGGCTTTCACCTACAGACTGTAGACATGTAAGGAATGCTGTCGCAGCTACACTCAAGACTCCAATGACTAGACTAATGGTGACATTAATTCAGACATGATGCTGATTGAAAAATTTGCCCATATACTGACATTAAAATGCACTTTATTTCCAAATACTGTCTAGATTGCGAATAATAATTTATTTTGTATTAAATTTAATTTAAACTGTATCAGAAGTAGATAAATACACCATAAATACACCAGTGGCACTCATACATTCCCATTTATTCTCTGTATGTACTGGATATGTTTGTTACAGCAGTCATTATGAAAGATACAGCGACTAAATCAAATGTGCAGCAGCAAAAAAAAAAAAAAAAAAAAAAAAACAAAAAAAAATCACTTTGAATAAATAGTATGCATGACAATGATACAAATGTTTATACATACAAGTGCTGTGTTTTAGAATTGTTATACAGTACACTGAATACTTGACAAAAATGAAGATGAGAGATTTCAAAGGTGAAAAGATGAGTAACTTTTTAAGATAAATTTTAAACCTTCACATGTGCAATGGACACCAGATTCTTGAAATAAAGCAAAATCCCAAAATAGTTGCAGTAGGTAGGCCCTTTTACCATGACACACTGGTTGTAGTGGCAAAAATGTTTACATCTTGTATTTGTGGTGCTGAAAAGCTGCAGGGTAAACTGGATATTCTGATTCTACTGCCACTGGCCATGGAATGCTTGTGTCATGTTTGGCAATTCAGGTTTGGTAGAGGGCATGGCATCTAAGAAAAAAAAATAACACTTATTCTGAAAAGATGTTATCAACAAATAGAGTTATTCAGAACCTACTCAGTACTTTTCATAAAAATAAATACTATGTTTCCTTACATTCATCAGATGATCAGTGGTTCTTTGTCACTCTCCAACTTTCTCCAAACTCTTGGACATTCCTGGCCTGGGTACCATCTGGCTTCATCAGGTCATTCTTTCTTTTACCATCAAAGTTCCCACACAGACCCCCAACCTTGCTTTTATATGTGTGTGGTAAAATTATCTCTGCAGGAAAACATCAACAATATCTTACTTCATTTAGAATAAGGATTAGTTATGAATATGTTTAAATCTCCTGGGATTACTGATTTGTCGTGACATTACATGTCATCATACTGTAATACTGATGGTATTTAAGTCAAGATTAAATACCTGCTCTGCTATATCCATCAAAATTCACTGAGAGGCCAAAGTCTGTCTTCAGGTAGATACGAGAGGAACGCTCCTGGATCTTTAGCCCACCAGATGGTGAAACAGGAATATTAGTCTTCTTCCCATCCAGCTAGAGAGAGAGAGAGAGAGAGAGAGAGAGAGAGAGAGAGAGAGAGTGTTTTACTCTTTATTCAATAAGTAATCATGTTTGACCTAGAATCTGATCTTGACTGCCTATCAAAAACCACAATAAATATGTTGTGCACACAGTAATGTACATGTTTTATACAAGTGCTTTATGGGCAACGAGAGGGCATTTGGGTTGACCAAAGGAGGAGTTTGGCTAAGCAGAGGTGACACCTTGGGCCATTCAAATGTTCCTCTAATGTGACATTAGTGCAAAAGTGAAGCCTAGAAATGTTTCATTAGGGATCAGTTATATCCTGGTTAAATAAAGATTTCCAAAAAAGGGGCAGTTGGGCATACAGTGCAAAGATTTTTTCTTTTTTAATTATAAAGCAAATGTGTATGAGCAGGAAATATGTCTCATTATCCTATGGACAAAATATTGTGACTGCTGAAAATGGTCAGCTGGAAAATTATGGCAGAGAAAATATATTATAACTCTGATACTTACAACCAGTCTTCGATTCTTCTTGAAAACCACAGTGTGATTGTACACTCTGATCTTAAGTTCTCTTAATCTGTGGTGCTCCTCTTGTGATTCACTGTCATCATCATCATCATCATCACCATCCTCATCCCTTTCTCTGCTGTGTTGGTGGCTGTGATGTTCTTTGCTGCTACTGTCATCATGATGGTCATGATCATCTTCATCATGTATGATATGTGTGTTGACGCCTTCTATGTAGACATCTGGAAGGTTTTTGGGCAAGTTGGTGGTCTGGACCAGCACATATGAATGCTCACCCTCAAATTCATGCTTCATGTTATCAAAGGTTCTGTACTCAGGGTCTCTTTCGATGGTGCATTCACTGAAATCTGTTGAATAGCAGAGGCAACATCTTATCAGGACAGAACTGCTACATTAACATAACTTAAATCAGAGCTTCAGTGGATTGCTGACATTTACCTGTAGACTTGCAGTAATAATGTCCTTCCTCATTTTGAAGACAGACAGCATTTCCATCACACTCGTCTTTGTTATCACAGTCGATCTTTCCCACGCCATCATCTCTCTCACATTCACATTTCTGATTGCAGTGGTTGGTGTACCACACCTCATTAAACTGGGAGGAAAGGGAGAGTCACCATATCATTGCATTGAGCTCCATGTCCATTTCAGACTCTTATGAAGATGTAATAGTAGTTCAACCAGGATGGCCATATCACCTCAGCACTCTTCACATTATTATTTTTCCATTACCTTTACCTTTTAAGTAATCAGTTTACTCAAAATTCTTCCTCATACTGTATCAAATCTATGCAATTGCCACATTCTCTGCTGAGATTCCAAACTCTTTTCATCTCTCAAGGTCATTATCATGCCAGTAATATAAACTGTAAAAAATATGCTTTTCATATCATTGTCGATCAGTGTGCCACAGCGGTCTTTCTCCTTCCTGTCACCGTTAACATGAAGGACCTCAACTGGCTTGGTATTACAGGTCTTTTTTATTTTTCTTAGATACTAATCTTAAGTATTTGTAAAAGAAACCTGCAAGACTACAGAGAACTTGTGTTACTGATGAGGAGTCATGCTGAACTGTCACTTACACTGTATTTGTTGCCATTCCTGTCCACACAGCCACACTGCTGGATTGGCACACACACCCTCAGTTTTAGTACAAAGCCATCGTCACATACACATCCCTCCATACAAGGTCCATTATCACTGCAGCCAGGTGGGCCATGCAAGTGTTTACATGTTGGAGTACAGGCAGAGATACAAGGGCTATAATGACTGTTCCTTGGGCAAGAGGGTGCTAGAGAGGGAAAGAGAGAAAATATAATTCATGTGCACACGCATGTAATGAAGAACAAAGCAGGTCTATGAAACCTATAATTACTGTGAATGTTTGTCCATGTTTACAATAATTTAAACTGGAAAATGTAAATCCCTAACTTACTTGGCACAACTGTAGTTGATGGTTGTGGTCTTGTTGTTGTTGTTGTTGGTGTTGATTGTTTTCCAGCTGTTGTTGTAGGTTGTGGTCTAGTTATGGTTGTAGAAGGTGGTCTGACTGTGGTTGTAGGCTTTGGTCCAGCTGTGGTTGTAGGCTGTGGTCTAACTGTGGTTGCAGGCTGTGGTCCAGCTGTTGTTGTAGGTTGTGGTCTGGCTGTTGTGTTAAGTTGTGGCTCTGTTGTGGTTGTTGGTTGCGGTCCAGCTGTGACTGTAGATTGTGGTTTAATTGTGGTTTGGGGTTCATAAGTAGGCCAAGTTTGTGATCCAGCTGTAGTTTGCATTTCTGTTGTTGGAGTAGTAGCTGGAGGTTTGGTTGTTGATGGTATTCTCGTGGTTTGTGTAGTGGCTGCTGTTGTTGTGGTGGTTCTTGTCAGTATAGTTGTTGATGGTGGATGTGGTGAAGTTGATGTTAGTGGCTGTGCAGTAGTTGAGCTGTTCAATACAGGAAGCTCTGGGTTGTCTGTTGTAACTGGACCAAAAGTTGTTGGAGCAGGGGTTGCTGGATTAACCAGATCTATAATGACATTTACAGTCAAATCAGGCATATCAATTTTAAATTTCTATGTATGAACCTTAAATCTTGATCTAGATCTTGTAAATAGGATAGGCTTACCAGCACAGCTCCTACGATGAAGTGATATATCATCAATGGCAACATCTGACTGATCATTTGAACCTCTGCGCCCCTCAAAAATGATCTATAATCCAAAGTTTGCAAATGTACAGGTTAATATTCATCGTTGATTAATTTACTTGTGCAGGATTCTTAGGGGTATGGTCGGCAAATATACAGTAGATGCATTCTACAAATTCAGCTATGGCAGTATCCCACAGCAATGATATTTGCCTATTTTTTTCCCCCTCTTTTTCCATTCTGTCACACTAGTAAACATATAGACTCTTGCCATACAAGTTTCCCTCTGATTTCGTAAGACAGCTTACCTGAAAAGCTCCAGTTGTTGTGAAGTCCACCTGAGCCAGGTGCCAGGTATTTCCTTGGTCATTCCTCTTCCAAAAAACAGCATCAGCTAGCCTGTTCTGGAACAAGTAAACGTGTAGGCCCATCGTGTCAGCTGAGCCGTACATATGGTACCAGAACTGCAGACACTGAGGACCAGAGTCAGAACACTCAGAGCTGATGAGACGAGCTGTGTCCCCATGTATGGCACTGTTGGCTTCGATGTAAAGATAGTGACCCTCTGGATAAAGACATAAATGTTGATTCAGTTCAAGTAACAGACAGTATGGTATATATAGCATTTACAAAATCTTATAATTTGCTCTTTAAAAAAATAATTTAAAATAGCATACAGCAAAGGTTAAACATTGACACTGCCAAAGAAAAAAGGGAATAGAAGGGAAAATAGATTATCTTATAATATAAAATCAACCCTTAGTGAAAGAGTATTAATCTATAATGTTGTCGACTGCTGCATTTACTAATCATTCTATTAACTGTATTTTCTATCACTGTGACTGATTATGAAACTAGCAAAGGNGTTGTCGACTGTTGCATTTACTAATCATTCTATTAACTGTATTTTCTATCACTGTGACTGATTATGAAACTAACAAAGGGTGTGTTTTTACATTTTCCCCCTAACACAGTTTTATACCATAGTTATATAATCTTCATTTGGCTTTATATCTGTGCGTTAATTACCTCCTGTACTGTGATCTGATGAAGGCCCTGTCATCATAGTAGGAGTGGAGCCACTATTCCAGGTCCAGTCAAACACATCAGTAAGCAGTTGACTCCATTCACATAGATCTTGTTCAAAATCACAGTGCATGTGGCATACTGGCAAGAAATACATACATATTCTAAGTCAACTGACTTAGTAATTCTGGAAATTGTGAAAAATCAGGATCTGGAAAGACAT
>VXCM01000314.1:0-191758 GCA_014773175.1 Lucifuga dentata
TTTGCAGTCACTGATCTCCTTCAGATTACATCGTCTATACAAGATGTAGTCCACCTGTGTGCTCCAACCTCCGCTCTTATAAGTCACCCTATGTTCCTGCTTCATTCAAAATCAAATGTTCAGGTGAAACACCCACCTTGAAATTCAGTTTCACCTGCTAAACACATATATCCAACTATAGAAGAGATGGTCATTTTTAATTTCTCTGTGAAAGTCATCTTGTCCTGCGACTATATTCCCTGGTGGAGACATACATTGTCTTCCACGCAGCTCGGTGTTGGACCACTTTTGTTACTTCGACAAAAAAAAAAAAAAAAANAAAAAAAAAAAAAAAAACGCAATAGACAAATGTTGCTGTGATGGATTACTTATCTCAAGCACATTTCAAGTCTCTTCAAGTTCATTTTAATAGTGTACTGGAATGAACTGACCAGCCAATTCTAAAATTAATCGCTGTGATAGTATGGAAAATGGTTGTCAGTAATGTAACCTGTATGCAGGTTGTACATATTGGGCCCAAACCATGCAAAGTCTTACAAAGTATTGTCCTATATGTACAAAAATCTTCCTACTAAGAAAGACCAACAGGTTCTATGATGATGAACCGTAGCAGCAAGCAAACAGTGCTTGTGTCCAACTTTTATTAAGGTTTTACATTATGTTAATTCTGATCACATCTTCTTGGTAGATGTAATTTTGGCTTTTAAAAGCCACGGCGCATAAAAAGTGGGGAAATTGGAAACACCGTTGCTTTGTTTCCCCACAACAGACATTCTAACATTGGGATTTATTCCTCTCACAGGGCTTCCTGCCTGAGACCCTCTTCCACCGACTGCTGTCCGAACACTCAGAGATCCCGAAGAAAAGCCGCCGCCGCCACCACCACCACCACCATCATCACCACCACCACACTCCAGAGCCCACCCACGAAGACGTCCACATAGACGGAGTTGAAGAGGAGACTCTAGTCTCAGATGGAGCCTACATGATGGATGAGGAGGACCTGGAGAGCTCTCATCACTTCCTTACCAGCCCAGACTTTGACGTTAAAATGGCAGGGGGTGACAGTCTGTCCCAAGGAGACTATGACAGCTCGGATCAAGAAGCCCTATTGGACGATGTCATTATAGCACAGAAGGACTCCGACTCCTCGTCCAGCTCAGAGGATTGACTGGCTCCAACTCCACCAATGCGTTTGACTTTGTTCCCTTCTCAAACATAAATCATGTTATTCCTCATTTATTTTTTACTGAATTATGTATCAAGGATGACTGTTTTCTGTTGCTACTTGTACTCATTTATTTTATTTAGGTTTTTATTTTATTTTTTCTTTGGCAGGAAAAAAAGCAGGTTTGCACCCATCTTAATTTTTCATTGACAGTGATCATCTTTTTTCCTCCTTGATCATCCTTTCTAACCTCTGACAAAATGGCAAAAATTGAGCTTTCTCACTTCACGACTTGTCATTCTCCTCCTCTTCCTCCAACTCTTAATTCCCATCACATTCCCAGCCGTGACCAAATGGGGACCCCTTCTGTATAGAAAAACCCTTTTCTTATCCAAGAACCTCAACGCTGGTTTTCTGGCACTACATGAAACTGGACATGTGTAGTGGGCAGAGCCTGCGTCCATATCCCACATTCCCCTAAATATGTTTGGCCACATCTTCTGTGTCCAGATAATCTGTGAACTACAAGGGGCCTCCAGTGTGTGGATGTACTGTTTTTGTTTTCACTGAAGGGGAGGGGTTGGGCTGAGAGGGAGGGAGAGGGGAATTGACGTATTAGTTACTGAAGCAGTGCTAATAGGATGGGTGTAATGTATAATGTAGAGCTGGTCGATTGTGTACCACGGTGCAAATATGACAGCAATGAGTTACTATTCTTGTTTTATGATCTGACTGTATCTGTGATATGAATAACAGCATTCTACATTGAAAAACACCTGTGTCAATTAGTTTGTGTATTGTTGTGACCTATATTTCTGTTTTTGTATGTGATAAAATCTTAAATTTATCAATGAATTATGGAAGTCACTTTAGCAAGCTTTAGTGATTCTACAGAGCAGGAGACAAAAACAAACTGCTTTTTTTCCTTATGATTTGACAGATTCTGGTCAATCACAAATAATTCCTGACATAAAGGAACACTTTTTTCTTTTTTTTTTTAAATCTTGAACTGTTACTATTGTTTTGAGTTCAGAGGTTAAAGGCCATCCATTTAGGCCTCCCAGGCACTGCACTGCTCATAAACTATAGAAACAAAAGGATCCAGCATTTGTGACATCCATCTGTGTCTGAAGGAACATACTGAAACTTGAGTTTAGATTTACTGCTTGAGTTACAAATTTATGTGGAAGATACACTGACTGAAACTCATTACAGGTTAATATAGGAGTTCATTTCTTGTTAAAATTTCATTGTTTTGCCATCACCCATAGTTACAACTTAGTATCATAGTATACAACATAATATACAAATATAATTATGAGAGACATGAAGCATGAGATCAATTATCAATCAATCAATTATAATTATGAATCACTTTTTGGTTAATGTCAGATAACTTCCATTTACAAAGGTCATAATTATTTGTTTTTCAGTGTAACCTCCCATCCCAACTGATAGGTTGGTGGACTGAAAGCAATAGTACAGATATGACTGATAATTTGGAATTGGGTGGTGTTTAAAACGTAATAAGACCCGTGATCAGATCCATTGATGATGTATGCTGCCTTCATGGGTTCCTTGTTTATGCGTTCTTCAACCTTTGGAGAAAATCCAAGATAATTTTGTCAGAAACTATAACAACTAAATGAATACTGGTTTGTAACAAACTACGTTACGTCAACCTGTGTTTCACTGTAGTTTTCAAATGATGAACTCATGAAACTACCAATCATAACAAAAATTTGAAACGGGTATGATGTCTAGTGGTTTCGACTCAAAATAATTTTTCCGACAGCATGTAAAGGCACCACGAGCTAACGCGTTTGATTCTGAGAGGACGCTCGTGCTAGCATAGCGACGGCGCTTGTTTTGTGTTGGGCCTCTAGTAATACTGCAAACCTGAGGGAGCTAATACTTAACAATAGCATTTTGTGAAATGTATAATTAATTTTGTGGCCTCAAATTCGCCCTCTGGTGCTCTTTATGGGACTCTATAGTAAAGTTAGTAAATCTTAACCTTAGTTATACCTCTCCTCCACCATCTGCTAACTGGCATGATTAGCTAGCTTTCAGTTCCTTACAACAATGGTAGGCTAGTGAAGTGGAAAGAGGCATACGCCATCGCCCTTTTCCATTAGCCTGAAGTTTATGAATTGTACGACAGGTTGTAAGGTTCCTGCGTTTAATTTGAAAGATTAAACATGGACCTTAATTTTTACTCTGACCTATCTGGACAAAACGTTGATGCAGAGTTTTTGGACACACAGCCATACGGCGCATATACGGGAGAGAATAAGGTAACTGCAGCTAACAGGATGAGGCTAGTTTGACTGGTTTGATTTTTTAATTTGTGCATTAATTTATAGTTTGTGGTTTGTTTCCAGTTTCCTGAAAGCAGTGACAGTTACCTCACCATAACTGGAGCGGGTCACCCATTTCTGTCCTCCGAGGTGAGCTAACTCAACTCGTTTATTGAAATGTGTGATTATTTTGACATTTGCAGATGATTTGATGATAACAAAATAAATGATTTTTTTACGAGGCTTTGAGCCTTTAATTTGATTGATTTTATTGAAATTTGTTTCACTACTTGAGACATCTGCTGGTGACAATGATGTAATGCAGCCAAATTCATTTTTATTTTGACGGCGCATTGAAGAAAGCTGATCAAAAGTGATTTCGACTTACTAAAATAATACTCATTAAATCTATTTAAATGCATTGAAGACTGCGACAGAAATGAAGTTTGCATCGAATATATTAATAAAACTACAATAGGAAACAGTGCAGCTAGAAATCAATCAATCAATCAATGACTGATTCACAGTTTTCCTGTTCTTTCCCCCAATTTAGCAAACATTCCATACTCCCAGTCTCGGAGATGAGGTTTTTGAGATTCCTCCCATCGCGCTTGACCCAGACTCGGCCCTAAGTGTCAGTGATGTAGTGTCCCATTTCGGCGAACTGTCTGATGGCTCAGATGGCACAGTGGGACCTTCAGGGTCTCGTAGTCTTGTTAGCAACCTGGTGGAGGCCAATGACCCATCCTTTGCCTCCACCTTTGTGAACCCTGGAACCCAAGGCCTGGAGCAGCTGAACCTCGGTGCAATGAGCCAGGCTGGAGGGGGGGCTCTCTTGAGTTCCTCTGCACTGGTGAGTGCTTCACCTGTGGGCACTGTTTTGTATTTTAAAGGACTAGTACCAGTGGTTTTGCATGTTTGAGCTCAATAGAAACAACTTGCATACATGTTATGTTACTGATAACCATTTCCCAGAACATACTACTGGAATAGGAAATATTAGAATTGTTTTTTCCTACCTTCCAGACTGTTGGTTTCAATTCATTCCAGTGCACCATAAACATAAATTTGTAGAGACTCAAAACATGTTTGGGATGAGTAATTCATCACAGCAAGAATGACGTCTGTAATTTTTTTTGTCTGTTTAACTGGTCCAACATGGACCAACATGACTGCCAGGGAATATAGTCCCAGGAGAAGCCAGCTTTTACCAAGAAATTAATGTGTAGAATGACCATCCCTTCTATATTCAAGCCTGAATGTTAGCAGGTGAAACATATAATTTTAAATTGGGTGTATCACCTAACATTTGATTTTGAAAGATTAGGGGATGTGGCAAAATAACACAAAAGCTTAAATATGGTTTTATGTTTTAGAAAATGGTTGTCCGTAACATAATGTGTATGCGAGTATTCATTGGGCTTAAAGATGCAAAATCTCCTGTTTAGCCCTTTAAATGTTAGGTAAGTTGGCATTGAACACAGCTTGTTTGGTGTTGCTGTATTGTCTGTCACTTCAGGACTGAAACAGCTGGCCAGGACGATGAAGCATGTTTCAGTTTGTTGCAACACTGTAAAAACGTTTGGCCCTTGACCTGCTCTGCTCCGCTCCGTCCTTCTAATCCCTCGGCAGGAACTGGGGAATTCCAGCGGGTCGCATTTTAGCAGTTCCTCCCCCATGACCATTGATGTGCATCTTGGTGACTTGGGTCAAGGTCTTTTGGGAAGCAGTCACCTGACCACCATCAACCAATCGGAGCTGGCGCTTGGTCTTGGGAACGAGAACATTGTTCCTCAGTCAGAGACACCTGAACAGCCGCTGTCGGCAACACCGTCTCCGGCTGGCTCCCTGCAGGATGAGGACATGGATGACTTCAAGGTGAGGACTCACACCTGTGGAAATCTACTTCACGTTTGCTTGCGTTAGTGTGTTTTCGTTGCATGCTAACCCAGGCCTTCCCCGTCTTTCTTTTTTTTTTCCCCTGCCTTCCTGCACATGACTGCTCAGAGAAGTGTGCTGGTAGATTCCCCCATGTCTCTCTCCTCCTTCTCCCACATGTCCTCCTATCCACTTCCTCCATCCTCCATCTCCCCAGCAAGGAGAAGCGGGGGCAAGCCCGCCACGTTAGCTGCGGCGATTGGGCCAGCGGTGGGAAAGAAAGGAAGGAAGAAGAAAGATCCCAACGAGCCCCAGAAGCCCGTGTCGGCCTATGCTCTGTTCTTCAGAGACACCCAGGCAGCCATCAAGGGCCAGAACCCCAACGCCTCCTTTGGAGAGGTGTCAAAGATCGTTGCCTCCATGTGGGACAGCCTGGCCGAGGAACAGAAACAGGTATACGCGGAATGAATATGTCCCCATTTAACAATTTTGACATTTTGTTAATCTAAAGCCTAGAATAAAAACTGCAACAAATCCATTTTTTTTCCTACTGATCTGCACAGAATGCATAATTTTCAAAATTAAAAATATGTTACAAAACATTTCTTTGCATGAATTAAAAATGAACAACTGCATTATCTACAGTGGATAGAAAATATTTGCTGTTCCTTGTTTTTAGAATCTGTAAATTTCATGGAATTCAATTGGACTTGTTTTGCCCCGATCCAAAGCACACAACAAACAATATGAATGCAGTGAAACCATTTTAATAAAAAAAAAAATGTTTAATTGGCTAACCTTACACACACACACACACACACACATNCATTTTAATAAAAAAAAAAATGTTTAATTGGCTAACCTTACACACACACACACACACACACATACACAGCTTGACTGAATACAATGAATACAATATATGCACTCCCAAACTCGCATCGTCACTTTTACTTCATTTCAGTGATTTATTTCCTGGCGCTTAAAAACATGTAGCGATGACGGGCTGTTTGTCTCTGCCTGCTGCAGATAAGTTTTTACAAGAACCTGAGTTTTAAAGGTGCCTGAAATCCACTGGCATAAAAAATTAATTTATGGTGGCACTTGTTTTTTCTAGGTGTATAAGAGAAAAACAGAAACAGCCAAAAAGGAGTATTTGAAAGCGCTGGCAGCTTATAAAGCCAATCAACTCTCACAGGTAAATTATACATCACATTTTCCTCTAATGGGTTAACTCCTGATTGCTGTGTGGGATTTTTAAAATTTCTATCATCTGTTCTTTCCCCCAGCCTGCTTCTGAGGAGATGGAATCTGCTCCTTCACCACCACCTCCTCCTCCTCCTCCTCCTCCAGTGGCTCCTGTACCCATTCACCAGGCCATCCGCCTGTCGACCAACAACAGCAACAACCCTGAAGAGAACACCATCACGAACATCTGCACCTCCAACATCATCCTAGATGTCCCAGAGATGACCACACGTTCCCGCACTGGAGCGAACAAAGCCCCCACTGCGGCAGCCGCAGTCCCCTCCCCAGCCCAGACTATCACCAAGATCATAATCCCCAAGCACATGCTGCAGGTGGGGGGCCAGGTGGTGACCGTGCTGCCCAGCGGTGTCCGCACCTTGCAGCCTACGCTTTTGGTCTCTGGCACCTCACGCCAGCCACCTCCGCTGCAGCAGATGCAGAGCGCGCCACCACCTCCGCGACTCCAGCAGATGGCACCAGCGCCGCCACCCTTACAGGCAAAGCCTCGCGAGGGAAGTACCGCGGCAGGCCTCCCTGTGTCCGTCTCGACCACAGCTCCACCGCCACTCCAGATAAAAATTGTCCCTGCCGCCTTGCAGGCCAAAGAGCCCATGCCAGTGATTGTTGCCACCACGGTGACTGCCAACCCAGTCGCTGCGTCGCCCTCCGTGACCACGTCCTCCCACTCTGCAGCCATCGTGGCGCTGCAGGTGGTAAATTCCACCGACATGCCGGGTAATCCAGAAGAGGATGAAGTTACAGAAGTGATTCCTTCAGAAGAGGTAAAAAAGTCAAAGGTTTGTCTACAGTAGAGACGGTATAGAGAAAATGGCACCGACGTAGGCTCATTCATACGGAGCCCCTAAAGGGACATGAGAAAAAATAAATCAATTGCTAGTTTCTAGTGCGCCAAAGAAACCTTTTCCGGTAGCTGCATACCGGTATCCTCCTTTAATTGGTTGATGATACTGTCTGATATATTTCGGGATCTCAAAAATTCAAAGATACCTTGGTCTGCAGCCATTCAGTGTGTCTACATGTCATTAAGTCATATCAGAATTTCTACCTGAAAAAGTTTCTGGTGCACCTCATACTATGGCGTGCACACCAAATATTACTGGAAACCAAATCTCATGCGCACCAGAAACAATCGCTAAAGCACAACAAACTAGAAATAAAAAAATATTTATTAGCATGTCTCTTTAGGGGCATACCTTTACCAGATTAGTCGCCAGGAGAAATCTACATATGTTCACAAAAAAGTAATGCATATTTATGATGAAGGTTCTCAGTCATCCAGGTGGATAGATATATAGTATGAAAACTGACTCAGGTCAACTGGATTCAGGTTTTTAATTCTTAAACGTTTCACCATCCATCCAAATGGCTTCGTCAGCCAGAAATGAAGCACAGAAGAATGTTAAACTTCCAGTAACTACGGTATAAAATCACAATTAACCTTCAATTCCAAATAAATTTGGGGACAGGTCCTGCACTCAAGCAGGGGACCATTAAAAATTAGAAGCTGAAATTTATTATTTAAAAGTTATTCATTGTTTGAAATTTGAATAATGCATTTTACTACACACATTATTAAAAAAAAATTGAATAATATATTGACTTGGAATTGAAGGTTTGTTATGATTTGACACCATAATTGCTGTAGTTACTAGAGTGACTGATGAAGCCATTTGGATGGATGGTGAAACATTTCAAAATTAAAAACTTGAATCCAGTTGACCTGACTGAGTTTTCATACTACATCATGCATAGTTATATTAATCACGCTCTACCAAATCATTTCCCTCCTCTTTCAGGACGAGATGGATGCGAACGAGTCCAGCAATGCCCCTGCTGTGAAGAGTGTGTGCGTGAGGGCCGGCTGCAACAATCCAGCAGTAGAGAGTGAAGACTGGGACAAAGAGTACTGCAGCAACGAATGCGTGGCCACTCACTGCAGGTACACGCTGCTCCCAAACTCATTTAGGTCCCAATGTGAAAAGCTCGAGAACTAATAGGGGAAAGTAGGATTTTATGAAGAGAATGTGAATAGAATGGTGCACAGCTGAAATCAAATCTTCCGGGATTTAATTCCCGAAGACATCTGATAGCAATTCTGATGTTACCATTTACTTTTTTTTTGTTTGTTTTTTTTGTTGTTTTTTTTAGGGATGTGTTCGAGGCCTGGTGCTCCATCAGGAATAAAACCATGGGAACAGTGAAATAAAAAGCAGATACAGCCAGTCACACAAACAGCAAACAAGCAGCGGATGTTAAAGGATGGACACGGTGAAACAGAAGCCGCATGTCCCAGTCAAGAGTTTCAGTAGAAATGGATACAGATCAGTTTGCATCTGCAGTAAAAAGGCATTTTCACACCTCCACTTTCTAAGTTTGAGTATTAACGTTCTCTTGTTTTGGGCACACGTACTGTATGTTTGACATAGCTGTTTTGGGGGTAAAGTTACTGCTAAATGGCTGAATTTGGACATAAATTCTCCACTGGTGTTTCTGGCATATTGAAATGTATGGCTAACTATTAACTGTTATGTTAAAGAACATGGACAGCTTTCAGTGAAACAAAACAGCAGCTAGAGAGACTGTGAGCACAATGAGGTAGAAAAACACAACAAAAACTGAATTTTTTTTCATTTTTTTAAAAGTAAAGTCCACACAGGTCATGTAGAATTCTCTTTCTTTGATGGAGAGGAATAACTTTTTACAGCAGCTTAAGATGCTGATATCAGTGTTCACTGCTTGCTTCAGTGTTTCTGTGCATAATACAAGATTTGAAGTTCATGCTTTGATCTTTTGGTGCCTTGTGTCTCTAATAAGCATGAAACTCTACAAATTGACATCTTTGCTTAGCTGAAAGAATGCGTTACTGTGAGAGGAAAACCTTTGTATTGATGGAAATACCTGTTTTTCTACTGAAGATCGTGACTGAAGCTTGCCTTTAGTATGTTCAGTTTATGTTGAGTTGTCAAAAAAATAGGGTTTAATTGACTTCCATGTTTTCTTAATAAACGAGCAGCTAGCGATGTTCTCATCTTGCAGTTTTCTCATTCAGACTTTCAGGTTCTTTAGTCTTGGATGTGGAAGAGATGAATGTTATTCACATAAATGTTATCAAATGTGAACACAGGAAGCAGAATGTGCTGCAAATAGAAAAAAAAAAGGAAAGCTGTTGACTGAAGTCAGTGAAATCTTAACTTTGCTATTATAATGTGAACTCTCTCCCAGCAAAAAAAACAAAGAAGTCATTTACTGCTGATTAATGACATGTATGATGTCATTATGTCCAGCACGGTGGTGCTCCATGTTCTTAAAGAGTCGAGCCATATATGCAGTGAGGTCCAAAAGTCTGAGACCACAAAATGCTTTATTTTGCATTCTTTTTGATTTTAATACAAAATTTTTCATTACAAATGATAATATCTTCAATCAATTTGAATGAAAAGCTGAATCTTTGAAAAATGTACATGAATGTCAGAATATCTTAGTATTTGGTACGCCCTCCGTTTGCTTTAATGACAGCATCACTGCAGCTGGCATGGACTCCACAAGTTTGTGCAAAATCTGATGAGCCAAGTTATCCCAGCATGATCTGACAACCTTCCAAACTAGAGCTTCTTGTGATGTCAGACTTTGATTATTTCCAGATTTATGTGGAAAACGTCACAGATTTTGCATGTGGTCTCAGACTTTTGGACCCCACTGTACATATATACAGGGCATCCCAAACAAATGTATGCACACTTTGAGTGATTATAACTCACTCAAACTTTCTTTTTTACAGGTGCAACTGATTTGAAGTAATGACAGAAGCAAGACTAAGCAAAAGATTCTACACTTGTCTTCTTTAACTTGGATTATAAAACCTAGATATATCTTAATGAACATTGTATTTAGAATCATTCAGAGTGTTTATACATTTTTTTGGGACACCCTGTATATGCCCATCTGGCCTAGGAACGCCTTAGGATCCTGACATGGGCCCAGATAAGTAGCGGAAGACTGGATGGATGGATGGATAGATGAATGGGTGACTGCCATACAAGTTTGATCCTTACCAGACATCTTTCTTAGAGTCACCACTTATTCCGCTGGATCAGTTATTGCTGTATTAAGTGTTGCCTGAGTACTATAACAGTTTTTTTTAGGATTATTCAGAGAACATTGATAATCGAGGCTCTGCTGGGTGGATCCACGCCGTACAGACCCAAACCCAGGCACACCGGCTGAGTCAACGTAGCCTGGAACTCGTGTAGCCAAGTGACTGTGGCACCAAGCGAACTGAAAACAATCTTCCCTTCCTCAAAATGAACCGTCACCGTTATCCGGTTGCTCTGCAAAGTCCCCGTGAGAACCATTTTTGCTTTGTTATGGCGGGCAAACAGTTGGTCTTTCTCATTGTGCGTCAGGCTCCAGGACTGCTCGTTGGTTCCAAAGGTGCTGCCAATCACACCCTTACGCTGGATGCTCTGGTAGGACACAGCGATGTTCCAGTATCCCTCCGCCTCCACCTCCCAGTAGTGGGTACCAGCGGCGAAGCAGTGGGCGGAGAGGATCTGCGGGGCTTCATCAAAGCGGCTTTTCCGGTCAGGAAGTTCTAGCTTAGTTTTCAGTCTCTTCACTGATTGAAGGTCAGGAGAGACGCCAAGGAAAGGACTGACAGAGTCCGGGTCCAGCGTTCGAGTTCCTGGGAGACAGGCTACTTTTTTAAAGGATTGTACTGGTGATTTTGCATGTTTGAACTCAATAAATACTACCTACATACATTTTACTGCCAACCATTTTCTAAAATGTAAAACTGCATTTTAGTTTTCGGGTTGTTTTGCCAAATCTCCTAATCTTTCAAAATGAAGATGTTCAGGTGATACACTCACTTCAAAATTCAATGTTTGGCCTGCTAGCATGATTGTAGAAGGGACGGTTGTTTTTAATTTCTCTGTAAAAGCAGTCTTCTCTTGGGACTGCATTGAAGCTCCATGATGAATCCATGTGGAAATACTAAAATTATGTCACTTTGACAAAAAGTTTAACAGTTTAATTTTGTTTGCTATGATGGATTACATCTCAGGCATGTTTCAAGTCTCTAAATGTTGATTTTTATAGCATTGTAGTATTACAATTAAATGAAAGCAATAGCAGCCTGGAATCTAAGAAAAAAAAAAACTAATTTACTGCTGCAATAGTATGTTTTGGAAAATGGTTACGGTAATGTAATGTGTAGGCAGGGTGTATTTCTTGGACACAAACATGCGAGATCACAAGTATGGTCTTTAAGGAGAGATCACAATTTAATTCAGTCCAAATCTTTATATCCTGATGGTATTTTTCTCTGCAGCATTTTGGGTTGAACTCACCTGCTATGGTGGAGTAAAACTTCGGTACGACGGCCTGCTGCTTTTCCAGCGTGTCTTTGAGCATCTGGTTTTCCATGGAGTAAGTGAAAGCTATGAAGATAGGAAAAATAAAATAATTTTATATATTTTTTTTATTTTCAAGGACTAAGAATTTTCTAAAAAAAAAAAAAAAAACCNTTTTTTTTTTTTTTTTTTTTTTTGCCGTCTTTAGAAAGCACCAAGGCCAGCGGAGCAACATTTCTCAAAGTTGAAAAAAAGGTCTACTTTTCAAAAAAGTGTTCTGTTTATGCTCAAACATGCAAAATCACTGGTATCGTCCTTTATTATCCACAAGTCACGTTAGCTCACATGTATTGCTTTCATAAAATGAAAGCTGCTTCCTCCCTGCCACAAAAACAAAAATAGAAGCTTTAAACAGAAAAAGGAAAATAGAAAATAGAAGCTAGCCAGCAAGTGGACTGAACAGATAGTGGAGTTGTTTGTTTGTTGTGCTTTGGGCAGCTTTTTTTTTTTTTTTAAGATTCAAAAGCCTATACAGTATGTATAAACACAGTTTTTAAAGGACCATACCGGCCATTTTGCATGTTTGAGCCTAGTATATTCAATTTTCATACATGTTACGTTACTGACAATCATTTCCCAAAGGATAAAACTGTATTTCAGCTTTCCTGATATTTTGTAAAATCTCTTAATCTTTCAAAATCAAATATTCAAGCGATACACCCACCTTAAAAATCCATGTTTCGCCTGCTAATAGTTATGCTGCATTATGAAGTCACTGTCATTAAATTTTTCCATAAATTCAGGTCTTCTTTTGGGACTATATTCCCTGGTGGAGACACATTCACTCCACACTTTTTATTGGCTTAAATGCTAAAATTACATAACTGCGAAAAAAAACCTGAATACACATCTTGTTCATGATGATGGATTACCTATACCATAACCATTTCAAGTATCAAAAAGTTGATTTTAATAGCGTACCAGAATGAACTGAAACCAATGGCGGTCTGGAAGGTAGGAAAAACATTTTTAATTCATCGTTCCAGTAGTATGCTCTGGGTAATTAGTCAGTTACGTTACATGTATGAAAAATTAATATATTAGGCTCAAACACGCAAAATGGCCGGTATGGTCCTTTAAAAATCAAGAATTTTCTAGAATGAATGTAAAATAATTGTCTAAAATCAGGTGTCACCTTCTTAAATCTTCTAAATGGGAATTTGGAACTGTTTTTTTTTTTTTTTNTTTTTTTTTTTTTTGTTTTTTTTTCTGTCTGGAACTGTTTTCACACGTTTCTTATGGTATTTTTCTCACCGTAATACAACACGATGAACCACAAACTGAGCAGCACCACTGTGACATTGTTCAGCAAGGAGCCAGCAAGGTTCCCTTTCTGCTTCTGGCAAGGCACAAATTTAAAAAAGAAGATATGCAAAGTGTAAAACAAATAATAAAAAAATCCTTTAAAATATGGTCCTCAAATGATTAACCCTCTGGAGTCTAGTAAAGTAAACTGTTAGTTACTTTCAGTTCTAAAGGGTAAATGTCTTGCATGTAACTAAACTCTATATTTTATTACTTGTATTATGTTTTTCATAAGAATTTAACCAGGGTAACCAGGACTCACTTCACGGTAGATTTCTTCCTGCAGCTTATTTACACAGTCGCTGGATTTCGTAATCGTTTCCTTGAGCATTTTGAAACGCTGGTCCAAGTCTTCCTGTTTAGTGTACACAAACAATAAAATATCACTTAATTACTGCTTTTAAGAATGGCAACCAAGAGTCTGACGGACCAGAAGTTCCTGTTTCTTCACAGCATCATGAGAGCAGAGCAGTCAGTCATGGGAATTTCCTCAGAGTTCCCCGAAGCCAACTCTGCTTATGAGAAACATTTGCAAATCCAACAAGAAATGATCTAAGAATGTTTGAGCAGAGTTTGTTGTATTTACTAAAGTTATAGCTCAGTTTTTTCTTGCTTATATTCACAGAAATATATGCTTGATTTTTATTTCTTCGTTTAAATATGATTTCCGCTCAGTATTTCCCAACGTATCTAACAGTCGTGTTTTCTGCTCCAGAAGATACTGTTTTTTTTGTTTTTTTACTACACTAGTTTACTGTAAATTAGATTATTTTGTGGTAAGAATAGCTAAAATTGAGCTTCTTGTAACAGAAAATGAAAAGAAAATAGAGAGAAAAGGCAAATCTGCTGCTACTTATAAGTGCATACGTGTCTGTATGTGGAGACAGACTACAGAAAAACCCCCACATATGAAAACTGTAGGATTTTTGAAGGGCTTAAATTTCAAATGGTGCTGATAACTTCAAGTCCTGCTCTCTTATTTACTACCAGCCTCTGCCAAGGAAGGTTCTTTTCAAGAGAGAATGAATCAGTATACAATCAGCACTGACAAGGAGAAATGTACATATGCATAATTTACTTAAAATCATGGCAGTACATCATGATCAGAATACAGGCTTAGATCTTACAGCAAATTAGAGAAAGTCAAGGATTGCAAGAATGAAAGTCTCCTTATAAAGCAAAGTCGATAGCAATTAACTCACAGAAGGTCAAAAGGTCGTCCCGGTTGTTAAAGCGTGGTTTTCCCTTCAAAGCCGTGCTACCAGCAAAATGTTACCCACCAACCTCCAGTCGCCCAAGCTTGATCTAATATAAAGTGTTCCGACTATGTAGAGAAATACAGTCCATCCCATAGAGTCATCGAGTCCTGATCATTGATTTTGGTCACAAACTCACATGACAGACAACAGTTTCCCTCTGGAAACAGACTCCTGTAACCTGGCCTATAAGATGAGCATCTGGAACATGAAGTGTCCACTATCCATGCGTGTAGCCCTAAGTTATACTGATCATATTTCATCACCCAAAACACATGCAAATCTAAGTAACTCTAAATACAACATGCAGTTTCTGCAGCACCGTGTGAAAATATGACTGAGAAGTTACCAGTTTTAACTGAATAGCTAAAAATGTCTTACAAACTGAATGAGCCCTATAACTGAATTTAATTGAATTGAATCTTTATGTGTCTTGCCTCATGGCTGACCCCCTACATGGGCTTACAAGACAGAGTTTTCATATAAACATAACTTTTCCAGTTCCAGAAACAAACTTGTGCAAACAGTTTTCATTGGTACAGCGCATATTTTCTAATGATGTGGGAGAAGGCAGACAGCAGGCTATTGAATAGAATATTAAAACACATAAGCAAGGGAGTTTGGGCAAGGGTTGGAACACAACAGGAGCGCCAGTGCACTAATACAGACTGGGCATGCTTTCATTAAAAATCATTTATGTAGCCATAGTGGCTACATATTTTGCTACTGTTGACTAATTCTTCTTGAAAACTAATTAGTTACATTTATTTGGTATATTTTTTGTCATTTTCTGCGCAATAAATTGTAAAATAAACAGTGTATTGATGATTTTAAAAAAAAAATCTGGGGGTGGACTTCTGGCCTGTAGTGTATAAATATTTAATTTTTTTTCTCCTTATTTTTAATCTTATTGATAATAGTGTGATTTATATAATTTATATATATATATATATATATGATTTATACATAATATTGTGATAATAATGTTTTCCATGAACATATTACTTGTTTGTACTTATGTGTAGACTGCTGTAACAATGTAATTTCCCCTTGGGGATTAAGAAGTAATAGGAAGGAAGGAAGGAAGGAAGGAAGGAAGGAAGGAAAGAAAGAAAGAAAGAAAGCCTATCTATCTATCCATCCATCCATCTAATCTATACTGTATATATACAGGAAGTGTACTCACAGTGATCTGTCTCCTCAGGGTGCTGCAGGCCTCAGCAGCCCTGTTCATGTGTTTGCTTTCCAGAGAGCAGATGTTGCAGATGTAGCGCCTGGATGCGGTGCAGTAGTACCTCAGCACCGCGTCGTCATGCTCCGGACATCTTCTTTCCTGGAGGTCACCCAGGGGTTTGACCAGGGCATGGCCTGTGAACGCCGGCAGCTCCAGGTGGGCCTTGATGTGAGTTTCGCACAGCGATACTTCACACTTCAGACACGTTTTCACAGCCAGCGTGGTTCTCTCCGGGCAGCAGTCGCAGTGCACACTTTGCGTCTGTTTGGTCTGCTTTCAGAAATCAGTGACAAGTGTGAAAAGATGCGTTAGACTTTCTGTCTGCTTTCCTACAGGAACTTACTTTCCTGCCAAAGGAAGAAGTACAGCATCCCACAAATATTGGCAATCTTGGTAAATAAAAGTGAAATGGGCCGTGAAAAAAAAGTTTTCATTGTTTATCCTCTTGATCTTTCATTCAAAATATTAAAAATATATAACTGTTAATTAAATTAAAATGATTGAAAAGAGAAATAAATTCTTATCATGAAATAAATATTTTTCACAATCAGCCTGGTGGCATCTGATCATAGTTTATCTGAACCCAAGACCCAACATCTGCAGTTCTCCAGCTGTGATCTTTGGTCGAACCATCATCCTCGCTGTGGAATCAAAGCCACGTCCTCTTCCAGGCCAATTCGAAAAATATTTGTTTCGTGATAAGAATTTTTTTCCTTTCCATTATTTCACTTTAATTAAAGGTTAATATTTTCAATGAAAGACCAAGATGATAAAACATAAATTAAAAAAAATTTCAGCCCATTTTACTTTTATTTATCAAGTTTGCCAATATTTGTGGAAATTAATTACCATAACATCCTCCATCAAAAAAAACAAAAAAAAACTCCTGAATTCAAAATGTACTTAACTGAAAGTAAACAAGTTTTAGAAGTAAAGGTTACAAACTATGCAAAGATTGAGACTGTGAAAATTTTACATTTGCTTTTTTTAGTATATCATATGTAGGCCTATATCATAATTATATGTAGCCCCTAAAGTCCTGAATATTTTATTTTATTTATTTTTTTATCTTGTGTGCAGGAGATAATTATCTCATGCGCATAAGTTATTATCTCATGCGCACTATATATATATATATATTTAAACTTTATTTAGGACTTTAGGGGCTGCATATAATTCAAATCTGGAAGTGTGAGATAGTTTTTGAATTTGTCTTTGTGTACCCTGATGGTCCTGTTGGCTCTGTAGTCCTCTGCGATGCTGGCCAGTGCGTAGTTCTTGTGGATGAAAGGTCCTAAACCTGCCCTGCAGTCCGGACAGCGGAAGGGAACACCTAAGGAGTGATCCATCAGACCCTCCACGCACTCCACGCACATGCTGTGTCCACAGGACAGCTGGCGGGGATCCCTGAAGATATCACGACATACCGGGCATGTCAGCATGACCTCAAGGCCGCTTTTCTCCTGATTTGCCATCTTTGATTGTCAAAGTGTGTGTGTGTGAGAGAGAGAGAGGAGTGGAGAGAGAGTTATCTGCAGGCGTTCTGTCGCTGTTGCTTTCTATGCAAATACTTCCCTTAGTTGTTTTGAAGAACGCTTTGGTCTAAGCAGAGCATCACTGGAGGTAAAGTTAAATGATCTAATGTCAAATGTGGATCTTCAAAGTCTTTAGTTTGGCTTCTGTCTTCCTCACACTAAGACAAAACTGAAACTAAGTTCATCTTTGTACTTCCTACTAAGGCGGGGCCTAGGAGGAGAGATACAGAGTCACTTGTAAAGTTTAACCCTTTAAAGTCTTTTTTTTTTTTTGATTTATTTAACTTTTCACTAATTTTGGCTTTATCACCTAAAAAGCTGAACTGCTGCTTGTAAAAATCTTGACATTTTTGCCAAGCCTGTAAACAGCAGACAAAGCATTTTCAAGGCCTCATTTCAAGACTTTTCACTAATTAAGTCTGCAATAAGTTTTCACTTACTGCCTACTTTTATAACAAAGTGCTTTGTTTTGTTTCTTCTCAGAGAACAAAAAAAAAAAAAAAAAAAAGGAAAAAATTAGCATCCCACACAGTAGTCCTGTAATACTTTCTTCTATATTTTGGGATTATCTACACGTTCATATTTTTATTTAGGGGCTTATTTTGCCTTTGGAGGGCTTTAATGTGCAAAAAACCAAAGAAACAAAAAAAAAAAACCCAAATTGATGCACTTCTGCAGCAGCACCACTGAGCACACCAAGTGAAAACCAACCATTTTTCTCCCAAACTGCCTGCTCTGTTCTGATTGGCTAGCTGCACAAGACCTAAGCTAGCTAGCCACCTTTTCATGGCTGTGTCCAACTGGATAAATTCACGTTACATGTTGCCATCAACATGTTATGGAAGTAAAGTCTTGGTTCTTGATCCTCGTCTTCAGAACCCACAGCACTGCATATTTTCCTTACTATATTTTCTTTACTCAACACACCTAATGAACTAAATCAGGTGTGTTTAGCCAATCAGGAGATGGGAGGGACAAACTCTTGATCAAGAGGACACACCTGGTTTAGTTAATTAGGTGCTGGCAGAGAGCAAGAGATGAGAAAGTACTGTATGGCTGAAGTCTGGAATTATGAATTTAGTAAGTAAAGGACTAATCAAAATAGTTTTGCTTTACTTGATGCATTTGCTGTAAGTTCTGCAACTTTAGCACTTTTCAACACGTATTCCCTGATGGTTTTATTTCTGTAGAACAGCAGCATCTCGTGCTTTGTGTAGCCTTTATTAACTTTACTAGGAGTAATGTTTTGCTGTGGGACATATGTCCAGAATGAGGAATGTTTTCCTCTAAGCTCGAGTTCATATTGCAAATATGGAACTACATGATCTTTGACCTCTATATGAATGCTACGAATATTCTGTGTGTTAAGATAACCAGATAGAAGTGTCTGCATCAGCATAAAAGTGGGTCTACATTTTGTGTAAATTGCCAATCTCTGATTGTACCTGAGCTTGTATTAAACGTGACTGAACTGATTATTAAGAGTCTGAGTCTCATCCTTTGGCACAGATCCAGGATCCTCCTTGTATCACTCCCTACTATATACTATATCACAAATACAAATGTATGTATAGATATATTTGAGATTTCAGCTGTCCTTCTGCAGAATCTAACAGCTGTCCCTGGTGTCTGTATGAGCTGATTTCTGCGATATTTAACTGTTCGCGTCACCACTTCCCCCAAAAGCTTGCAGTCTCTTCCTGCAGGCCAACAGTCTGATAAGGGTACAGAAGTAAAAGAAGTAAAATGGCTACTTTTTATTAATTAAAAAAAAAAAAGACAGAATGGAAATATATTGTCAGAGAAATGTTAACAAGTGGCAGTATTTCAAAAAATTGACAATTTTGGCATCAGTGTGGAACAGAAAGTTCACATCAGGAATCTTTAAAACGGAAACATCCACTGAGCTCTATTTTAACATTCAAACAGAATCTTCAAGAACCACCGTTTACTGTTAAACATATAACTCATTAAAACAACAAAATAATATTATGTTTTTGACAACGAAGAAACTTTACAGTCAACCACCATGTTTTATCACCCATCATGTGAATACAAAAGCAATTTTGGTAAAAGATATAAAGGTTGAGTAAAAAAAAAATAACACATCAAATACAAAACAAATAGTGAACCAACGTAAAAAAAAAAAAAAAAAAAAACTGACAGGTGGTCATCTGTAGTTTGCACTTCAGAGAAACCACCATATCATATATTCACCATCTGATCATTTAATGCTAAAATCGACACAGACAACAGGTAATTATGGATCTAATGAAGAAAAATCATCATTATGAATTCCAATTCATTTAGCTCTGAAACCAACTGCAGTCCAAGATGTGATCTTGTAGCAGCTTTGGAGTCATGCGGGAGGAATTTACTGCAGCTTGAGGTCATTTTTACTCCAAAGGGGTTGATGATAACTAACCTTGTAAACTCTTCAAAACCAAAAAGTTGATCCACATTCACAAGATGCAAAGTTTTGTCAAGGAATGTTTTTAAAAATCCGTACTTTCAAAAAACTTGTCAGCTTCACATTAAAAACTTACTTTTTTCTGTAAAACACAACCCGTCTCGAAAGACTTTGAATCTAAGGAATCAATCTGAATCATTCAATATGTTTACATGCATTTTAAGATGTCACTTATACTCCGATTAAGGTTATAAATCAATTTTTTTCAAACGTCACTTAAAAATCATTCAGCTGAAATCAACATAAAATTCCTTCAAGCAAGATTACGGATTATGCAATTATCTAGATTATAAAATTGTAAATCGATTTACTTGAGCATGTAGATATTAAGATATTATCTGAAATGCCTGTTGGGAGTTGGAAGGTGCATCGGACTGCATCTGACAAAATTACAAACTTCCAGACTCCCCAGGCTGGCCAGGTGTGTTGAGGTGTGAAAGTGGGTTTTAATTTCTCTCTCAAGCTCTTCTTTCTTTTCGTTACGGTGACTGTGCACTGCGAGAGAAAAGAAACTGAAGTGAGATTTAACAAAAGAAGACCAATAAATGGTAAGGGGCCTCATCCAGCAAAGATCAGAAGACCTTTCTTAGGATGAGGAACAGCTCCCTAGGGACAAAGTCACACCCTGAGACTTGACAGACTATGTCAAGAAGTTTCTTGCAAAAAATAGAAACTTAGGTTTGAAACGGCTAAAACAAAGATGAAGAAAATGAGATTTAATTTTTAAAGTTCTGTTCAGCTCTGTGCCGATGAGCAGCTAATATGCCCTGGGTGTCTGTGTCAGAGAAACATAAGGACTGAGCCAAACAGGTCACCGAGTTTGAAATCATAAAATCTAAAGAAAGATTGTTTTTTCTGAAGTATGAAAGCTCATTAGTGGGAGTTTACTGACAATGAGACCAAAGTCTCACCTTGAAAGCAGGTGTGCTGCTCTGGGAAAGTCTCAGATTCTTTTATCTCAAGTGTTTTTATCTCATTATTAAGGTTGAAGAATGTTTATCTGAGTTTTGATTATTACTCACTTTCAATATTGTTTGAATATTGTTTTTAGTTACATGAAGTTTATTTCTATTTGTTTGAGACATTATATTCACTGGTTGCAAGCAGCTCCCTAATGTAGTATTTCATTCAGATTTGGTGTATCTCATGCGTAAGGCAGGTGCCTGTAAAACTAAGTCCTGTGGGCCTGTATACAGAGGAAAAAAAAATATATATATGTACGTGGCTCTACCCAGGTCACTATGTAAGCAGGATGGTGGAAAAGATGTTATAATTATTCATGATGGAATGAGCCTAACCGAGGCATGTGTAGACAAATGACCAATCACAAATATTAAATCCAAATCATTACCATAAATTTACACCCAGAACAAGCCTCTGAAAAATTCCTATAAAAATATTTTAAAAATCCTATAAATTAGGCTCAAATCAGGGTTAAATAAGTGTGCCTTATCTATGAGAATACTCAGCTTGGTTTCTGACACCGGTAATTTATCAACAAAATCTTTCTTACACGAGGGTCTGGATTTATGGGTTGACTGAAAAAACATAACCTTGAGACTATAAGGTGCTTTCCCCTGCTTCAAGTGGCTCAGTAACAGGGAGTAATGTTTTTAATCTGAAATAGGTATAAGCTGACAACCTGTCATCTCCCAGTGTGAGCATTCTGAAAAGGTATAAACACGGATGCCTCCTGACGTCGGATGAAGCATGTTGCAGCTTTAATAATTGCAGGAAGCCACCGCCGCGTGCATTTCATCACTTCATCACGATCAAGAAATCAAGCATTATGTATATTTCTCAAACAACTGAATCCTGTTAATTCTGTCCGTGTATACAGCTTCCTCACACCTTAGAAAAAAAATCGGAGTATAATGTGCATGTAAACATACTGACTGTGTCGCTTTCTCTCCGGTTTATGTTCACATCAGCTTTCATCAGTGTTGTGTGCAAAGGCAAAACAGTGATGTCCCCATGAGGTAGGAAATGGCGCAAAAATGCATAAAACCAGCTGCCGCCGACCGCTCCTTATTCACAGCGCATCTCTACATGCCAGCGATCGTCCTGAATGAAGCGACAACGGCTCCACACTGGGTCAGATTATGTTTCTCAAGATTCCTCGCGATCCTGAACGTCTTGCTACACACGGTACAGCGGAAAGGCTTTTCTCCAGTGTGAAACCTCAGGTGAGCTTTCAAGTTGTCTCGGAGGCGGAACCTTTTGCCGCACTGAGTGCAGTCGTGCGGCCTCTCCCCCGTGTGGAACCTCAGGTGGCGGCGGAGACTCTTCCTCAGGGCGAACGTCTTAGGGCATTGAGAGCACGAATATGGTTTTTCTCCGGTATGGAAGCGCTCGTGCCGCCGCAGGATCTTCCTCCGGCCGAACTTCTTTCTGCAGATGGTGCAGGTGTATCCGTCACGCGAGTGGGTGACAATATTCTGAAGGCGCCACACTCCTTTTTCACACCGGGTGAAGCAGCAGAGGCGGTGGCCAGTGTGAAGACCTTGGTGAATGCGGAGGTCTTTGGGCAGAGGAAGCCCCATTTTCTGGTTGGCGTCATCACTTTTGGAAGTTTCTGTGGTGTGACTCAACCCGGACTCGGGAACCGTTTGCAGGTTCACCAGGTGCACGGCGCAGGGCCTCATCAGTTTTTGGTCTAAGGGGGTCAGTTTCAGCTTGAGGTGCAGATTGTTCTTTGTTTCTGTTTCAGTGTGGATCCGTTCCCAAATGCCAACCTGTGAGGGGGCCATGGCTCCGTCAGAAAAAGAGGGACTATAGGCGGTACCCTTGGCGGTGCTGACGCTGGCTTGCTGCGGCTCCGCCTGAACTGGCTCGTCTATACTTTCAAGTTTTGGTGCAGGAGACTCTGCCTTCAGGATCAACGGACAAACAAACTTAACCTTGCTCCCTGATATTACATCACTGGTGTCCGGGTGAATGACGAGCGGCTTCTGTTTAGTCGGACAGCTTTGCAAAGATCCTGAGCTGAGATCTGCAGAAAGTGACAAAGATAAGATTCAGATTCAGTTCTACTGTGGATTCCCGTCATCTTTCTCTGATTCAGGCCCCTTTCCAACATGCACCCTATTTTGTTAATTAGCTGGCAATTTAACACTTCAGCCTCATGTTTTAAAGGACCTTGAACCACTTTCCCATAAAAGCAGTGCTGGCTATAGATCCAAAAAAGCTTGGAACTCTATGAAATGGAACAAATTACATATGCATTAAAGGACCATACCATCCATTTTGCATATTTGAGCCTAATATATTAAATTTTCATACACGTAATGTTACTGACAATCATTTCCCAAAGCATACTGNTTTGAGCCTAATATATTAAATTTTCATACACGTAATGTTACTGACAATCATTTCCCAAAGCATACTGCTGGAACGGTGAATTTTAAAAAAATGTTTTTCCTACCTTCCAGACTGCCTTTGGTTTCAGCTCATTCTGGTACACTATTAAAATCAACTTGTTGATACTAAACATTCTTGACCGATCACGAACAACACGTGTATTTAGGTTTTTTTAAGGAGTTACGCAATTTTAGCATTTAAGCGCAATAAAACACACAGAGTGATCTGAAAATGCACCGGGGAATATAGTCCCAAAAGAAGACCTGCATTTATCAAAAATTTAAACAACCGTGACTTCATAAGTCTGCATAACTATTAGCAGGAGAAACATGGATTTTTAAGGGTATATCACTTGAATATTTGATTTTGAAAGATTAAGAGATTTTGCAAAATATAAGGAAAGCTGGCATACAATTTTATCCTTTGGGACATGACTGTCAGTATGACAATCATGTCCCAAAGGGTCATCATTGTAACATATATGAAAATTGAATATATTAGGCTCAAACATGCAAAATGGATGGTATGGTCCTTTAAGGCTCCAAAAATCCAAATTTATAAAGTCATGTGATGACCCTTCTCATGCACTAAAATGTCCCACATCTCCTTATCACATTCTCCTGTAGTAACAGATGTGTTGGAACAGTGCACACACCCTTCATAATTCAACAGATTCACACACAAAGTACTCACACCACATAACACATTTAGCACCCTTTTTGGCTAGACTGAACCGGCTCGCTCACCATATTCAAACAATCTTTCACCTCAGGCAACTTCCTGCATTACCCATTCTCACCTGGCAGATGCCAAATATCATGAGAACTGTGCCTCTACCTATAATAGTCCTTGTATGTTTCAACAGCGCCTTTAAGGCATTTTGCTGTAAAGAAGACCTATATTTCATTTTATCCTATTTATTTTATTCTTCATCTTGCTTTTATTCTTCATTCTTCAACTGCTCCTGTTTTAATCTTTTATCTCGTTTTGTTCCGTTTTTCTTTTACCGCTGTTGCTGTTACTGATCATTTCCTATCTTCTGCTTTTATACTGTAAAGCACTTTTCATTTTGTTTAAATAAGTCCTATATAAAAAAAGTTTATTGTTGTTATTATTATTTTAAGTAGCCGAAAGCCATCAATTTAGCAGACAGGTAATGCCAGCAATTTAACAGGTTCCATGTCTGAAAGAGGCTTCAGTTTGCATATTCCTCCACTATTTTTAACAGAAATACCAGGCTTCTCCTTCAGCTATATCAACAATTCCAACAAACGCTGCAACATTTTATGTCACTCCCACACACCAGTGTCTGGGCTTCAGGGTTTTTCATTTCCTCTTACACGCCACTGAAAAGTGTCCGTTTGCTGTATTTCTGTCTTTTTCTGATTAATTCTTCACAGAGTGCTTCAAACTTACGATATGGACTATTATCACCTAGCCTGAAATGAAGCAAATGGCTGAAATGATGCAGGCTAACGTTTAATCTGAATTGAGGCATTCAAATCTGCACTGATAAGAGAATAACTGCAGCTAACTCCAAAAAACGGCTGCTGTTTCCTGGTTGATTTTAATCAACGGTTGTGCGGTGTGTTTTATCAGTGAGATTTCATCATGCTGCTGCTCTGCTCTTCCTTACCAGGCAAAACAGTTTCTGTTTTGGGATCGCTGTCAGCTAGGGACTCCATCTCACGGGTTCTCTCCTGCACCGTATCCACGGTCTCTGCCACATCCTGATTAAAAGAACAAACAACAAGAATGAATGAAAGCCAAACGTCATGTCATGATTTTATGTAGTCATCCCCAGAAAGATTAGCCTCTTCAGCAGCACATCCTGTGTACATAATGATGAACACACAATCTAAGATCACCCTCCAAGCGATGCTTCACAAACAGCATGAGCACACCTGTCTGTAAGATCAGGTGATGCTGTGGTGATACGTGCTCGAGCTTTTTACTGTCCAGTGTCGGCAGCATGGGATGATCACTTCACGTGGGATGCACGCCGCGTTTGTTGTGAACTTGGAATTTGAAAACACCCCCTTAAGTCGGAATTCCGACTTGGAAAGTCGGACAAGCTTTCCCAACCCCGAGTTCAGTGCTGATGTTATTTCAACATGGCTGCTCACACCGTAATTTTTCTATTTATAAATGAACATTTAGAAGCATTTTTCTTTAAATCAATCAGCATACAGACACAGGTTAAACATATAACACTGGCAATGCAGCAGCTTTTTTGAAAAGCTCATAAATGTTAAAATGTAGCTTCTTTTGGTACTACAAAAAAAAAGGTTTCCATCCATGCTGTCTCCCACTTTGTTAAGCTTGAATGCACAGTGGTCGTAAATGACAATTCTGAGTTACGACTTCCTACTTCTGAGGTACCACAAACGCAGCATTAACCCCTTAAAATTCCTGCTAACCTTTTCCTTCAAAGGCAACACACAGGGGTCAACTTGGTCATCATCTTCAGCCAGGAGGCTATCTGAGAGAGCGGCATTCCCCTCCTCCTCCTCCTCCCCTCTACACTCCATACAATCACCATTTGAGAGGAATGGGGAACCTGTAGAAAAGACGGGGGAAGGGTGAAGACACACGTATGCATTCCTTTAGACAGTGTTTGAATGGAGGGGGTGTGCTTGATTCAGACCACAGTGTGATAATGACTTTTTACATATGTGCTTTTTAACTATTAAGACAAAATCATAAATGTGAACACCTCACTTTGGACCCTGAAAACTTCTGACAGCATTTTATAAAGTAAACTATAAATTAATAGATTAATGAGTACATTCACCCAGACATATTTTCTGTTGCATATCCAATGTCTATTGTTTACTGCAGACTGATTGCACATCTGGATTTTCCATACATTTGCAACAATCTGTATATGCATATATTAATATTTCTATTTCTATACCATATGTTACTTGGCTACAACCATTAGCCAGTATTTGCACTACCTGTGTGCAGTTTATGACCTGGCACCAGTGTACATTGTTGTATGTTTAGAGGATAGCCCTTTTGTGTTTATTTATCTATATATCCACGTCTCTTCCTATCTGTCCTGCAGCATACCAGCAAACATCGTGGATAAACAGGAAGTAACAGCAAACACAAACCACAAATGTCGGACGGTGGAGAAATATTGTCCTGGTCCACTTGCACTCCAATGCTGCGCAGAGGTTTTCTGTTCCCGGTAAATAAGAGCTCCCGTGTCTCCGAGCTTTTCTCCTTTATGTCCACGCTGTGGCCGACATCCACAGCCGAGGCTCGGTAACGGCTCTCGAACAGTTTCGTTAGTTCCACCGTGGCTACTTTGACCAGCGCCCCCAGCACAGATTCTACCTGCGCCTGCAGGTTCACCGCGCTGCCCGACATTTTACTGCAGCGAACGAAAGAAAAAAGCTCAGAGTTTGTGTAAAATATCAGAAAAACCTTGAGGTTGCAGATTAACGGAGAATTTATTTACCAACCACAGCCACATGGCGTGCAGAAAGAAGGGGCGTGTCACAACCCGACGCAGGCGCGCTGGATGCAGAGAACCACAGTCACGTGATCTGACAGGGGCGGAGCAAAGAAAGATAAACAGGCTGTTACTGTTTATATGACTAGAAATGATCTGTGTTATATTATCTTACTGCGTAAAACTCTTGAAATCAAGCAGTTTAACTTTACTATAGGCTTTTTTTCTATTGGTTGTTTTTTTTAAAATTAATTATTTTAACTATCCACTCAATGTGCAATATAAGCCATATGCAGCGTTCACGGCAAATATGCAACAATTACGTCACCCAACAGCCTTATTTATTAGCTGATTTATGTTATTTACAGTCTTATTTTATGATGCAAAAGCTTAGTTTCTTCATCATTAGTATTATCATTATTGATATTTGTAAGTCAAAAGCAAAGTAATTATAATACAGCTGCTTTATCACTGTACTTTAGTTGTTTCATGCTTGATATACAGTAGTTCTTTGATGGTCTGTATATATTTATGTATATATTTATTTATTCGATGATCTGTATATGTGTACTACCTTGAAGGTGTTTTGAATACAATTTTGTTGTGCTTGCATTATGAAAACAAAGGTACTGAAAGGAACTGAATTTCTTTTGGAGCTTTACCTTAATTTCCTGTATCTCTATTGGATTTAAACAGGCTTGGAAGCATTTCAGATGCTTTTTTTTCCTTTTTTTTTTTTTAAAGAAACAATATGTCATATTCTCTTATTTTGACAATCTTTTAATCTTACTTATCAAGGTTTTCCTGTGCATTAATTTCTTCTTTGATAGTTTTTGTTAGCTTTTGCAACTTTGCCCTAATTTCCTGAGTCTACTTGTATTTATGGTGTTGTCCTCGTTGTTATGTCTACTTTATCTGTCTTAATAAAAAATAAAAAAAACTGCAGAAAATATAAATAATAAAAATGTAATGTAAAAAGAAACTTGATGCAACCTTTAAATTAATTTTCATAAAATGTTCCTTACTTAGAAATAAGTGGAAAAAATTGCCATAAGGTCAACTTCTGAATTTGGTCAAGTCACTTACTAGAATAACGGTACATAAATTTTGTGTTGCACAGAAAAAAAAAAATTCACTCTGTAGTCTGGATTTCACCAGGAAGTAATCTTGAAACTTGTTTTCCTGTTTGACATTGTTTAGTCTTTTCTTTACACAAGCACACACAGACATGCACACATATACCCTCTCACCCAGGGTTAAGGAACTATATACAATAGTGAGATTTCTGTCCAAGCCGTCATTTATTTAAGACTTTACAGTAAGTTAAATTTCTCTTGTTACAAAAATAGAATATGGCTGTTGTTATATTTCATCATTGTAGAAAATATCCATATGATGTACAGCACTTTTAGTGTACAAAGTTGCATTGATCTCACAGAGTAGGCTGGTGATACGTAAGACCGGTCAGAAAAGCCTGCTAGCACCTTTGGATTTTTCTTCACTTGTTTGGATATTGGGGCAACAAGAAAATAAGTCAACATAAATAAGACATATTCAGACTGCAACAGACTTCACAGATGGACTCAGACATAATGCAGACAACATTGCAACCCCTTTTTGGAAAATAAAAAATTCAATAATATAAAAGTCATAGCAGTGGATGGCAGAGGTTTGAAATAATTTCTTTTTTTTTTTTTTTTNTTTTTTTTTTTTTTTATTGTACCAGAGTCTGTTACATGTGAGAATAAAAGTATGGTGGGATTTTAAAAAGTACTTTGTGATATGGTAGACGGATTTGTGAATAGGTCAGTGAGAGGGATAAAGGAGTACTGGAATATTGTTCTAGCAAGATGAAGAGCGAGGATGATGAAATGATGGGAAATTGACGTGACCTGATGAATTTAACATAGCAAGTAGTTACAAAAGAGGATGATTTCAGAGAGCTGATGATGTTGACTCTTGAAACTGCATTGGTCAGACTTATGAGTTAATTATGACTTTGAAGATTTAAAAATCATCGTCGTCATCATCATCATCGTCGTCATCATCATCATCATCATCGTCATCATCGTCATCATCATCGTCGTCGTCATCATCGTCATCGTCGTCGTCGTCATCGTCATCATCGTCGTCATCGTCATCGTCGTCGTCTTCGTCGTCGTCATCCTCATCCTCATCCTCATCCTCTTCCTCATCCTCATCCTCATCCTCTTCCTCCTCATCATCATCATCAGGATCAACTTCTCCTGACAGTGCATCTTCAATCCAGTCCTCCAGCTCATCTACAGATGGCAGATCATCACCATCATCCATGTCCATCCAAACACTGTCAGCCTGAAGAGGGATGAAGAACAAATTAGTAGAGAGGAGAAGAGAGAAGAACTTCCCTAATTTCATCCATTTAAGGTTACATTCCGAGGTTTGAGACAAAAAGTCATCATTGTAAATAAAGACCAAGAACAAAAAACATGTAGCTACGGTTTGGATCTACTCATATACTTTATAGTGGAGCATTTACAATGTGCAGCAAACCACACAAATGGAAATCTGATGTATGAATAAATCTCAGAAAATATTACTCACATCGTCAGCATCAACAACACCAATCTGTGGGTGGGACAGGTCAATTCCAAAAGTCTTCTCCCAGTGTGGGACAAGCTGCAGGGAAAATTAGGGAGGAAATGCAAACAGTCGCTGTAATCGGCCAGTGTTACACAAGTGAATCTGAGGTTTGTGAAGGTCAAATTTCACTGAATGTGGTTTACAAATTGATATGATGTTCATTTATTGGTGACAATGAAGACCACGGCTATCAGGTTAGAGGTTTCTATGAGTGTGACAGAGGTTTCTCATAAATCCAATATGGCCAAGGAAGTTTCTAATGCCAGTATTTGCTGTAGTGGAAGAAGTGGCAATGACAGGCCTGGCTTGTTGTGCTTTTGTCCTTTGCTATGTAATGTTTTCCTGCAGCCTCTGTTTGTTTGTGGATCTGATATTGCTCTGAAACGTCACACTGCAGTGATAATCATACCAGGGGGAAGTCGTCAGGGTCAATCCAGACAATGCTAAGGTCAGGGTTGTCTGTATTCTCCTCGGCAACGTCCTTCAGGATCTCCAGGAACTCAAAACCATCTGTGGAATGGAGAAGATGGCAGTGAAACTACAGCTCATTGAGTAGTGTCCTTTGTGGGGACAAATCCACTGGGTAGAAAGGATGGAACCTGCTTCCCTGTGCCTGTGGAGCTGATTTGTGTCTCAATTTCATTTGCAGATGAAGCAGTTTTAGGACATGGACCCACATTCAACTTTTAAAGGATCAACTGAAATTGCTCAACTACCCTTGGATAATCTTCTATATTGGTCCAAAACTGATACATTGGCAGGCCTAGACCCAATGTTCTTACATAAGAGTGGTTTGATTTTTTAAATTTGCTCCTACAATATGTATTTTTTACTTACGTTGCAATACTTAGTGTCCATCATTGCACCATTAGAATTGACTAAATGGAGCCTGTGTAACTTCAGCAGCCAATGTATACAAATTTGGTCATCAAACTATAAAGGCCTGTTAAATTTTCCTACATTTCCCAACATTCTCTTCAGTGAGTCGCTTTGATATTTTAATTTGGCAACCCAAGAAATGGAACAAAAAGGATAAAACAGCAAATATGTCTTCTAGTGAGTTACGGTGTGTTTACTTGTTGTAGCTAAAGTAGAGAAGACTCATCAAGTCTATGAACTGACTCATAATGTCTAGCTAAAGTGGGGAGCGTATTTATGTTCCCAGGGCCCTATGTTCCCCAGGTCAATATTCTGTCAACACACGTTAAATGTGTGTTAACAGAATAACCCTAATCCTAGCCCTTACCCTAACCCCTAACCCTAACCCATTATGTGCTCTATTGTTGTTGTCCTGTGTTCCCCAATTCTATAGAAATGGGGAACATATAGGACTCTGGGAACACAGGAATGACTCCCTAAAGTGTGTTAACCATAGCTACCAGGTAAAATTGAAGCTGAGAGAACTCAGCCTAGAGGGACTTAAAATGGCCTATAAGTCCTTTGGATCTAGAATGTGCTGAGCTGAAGATGGTTGAGTTTAATTGATTTGATTGATTAATGATTAATGATTTAAATGATTTACCTGGGTCAGCCTCCTCTGCAAAAGCAATGATGTGTTCACCGTCAATATCGTCTTCCTGTGGAACAAATGCAGAAAAAACTTTATGAACTTTACTGAAGGTGCAGTTTATATTAATTTTAGGCAAGTAAGGAGTTCATTCCAGTCCTAACACATACATTTGTAGGAGAATAGTTCAGGACTCATCAAAGTCATCCATGTTGTAGTGTTTTGTGCTTACCCAAATCTCATACATGTTGTGTGGTTGCAGCTTCCTCAGAGTTGGTCTTGGAAAGCACAGAGGAATTGGAACATTTCATTATGCATTCTATCAATAATTCTGGAAAGTGAAGCTTTTACTTTCATCTCATACAATCACACTCTGCTAGCATAGCAGTTACCTGTCGTTATCTTCAATGAAATCCACCAGCTCTTCCTCAGAGTAGGGTTTTCCAGGGATGACCACTGGCTCATCCATGAAGGGTTCATAGAAGTCCACCTCATTTAGCTTCAGGTCCAGGGCCTTGGCAACCTGCAAAGGATTGGAAACAACAACAGAGACATTTGTTATTTGTAAATTCCAAAGATTATTCCCAAAATTATTCAACATGCGGGGGGGGGCAAAAAAAAAAAAGGGNAAAAAAAAAAAAGGTGATGTTAGGTCTTACAGGTTTTACAAAATAACTGTAGAAAAGTAAAACACTCATTGGGATCTGAGTCCTAAAATCTCTGTTTACAAGAAATACATGCTGTCAAACAATGGCAGAGCCAATGTATGTCTCCACCAGAGAATATAGTCCCAGGAGAAGATGGCTTTTACCAAGAAATTAAAATGACCATACTTTCTGCAATTGTGCAAAAGTATTAGCAGGTGAAACTTTCAATTTTAATGTGGATGTATCACCTGAACATTTTGATAGATTGAGAGATTTGGAAAAATAACTAAAATATGGTTTTATGTTTTAGAAATTGATTGTTCTGTATGTGGGTAGTATATATTGGACTTAAACATGTAAAATCGCCGGTACGGTCTCTTCATTTGTTGGAAAAATTTTCAATGCATATCTCAAGGTGTGATGAACCAAGGTGTGACACCAAATGTTAATGGTTACTTCTAACACAATAGAAACCATGTAGATCCAAATGTCTCTGTTATTCCATTCACTGCCAAAGCCAAGACATTTCATTATGCAGTTGAAAAATGCAATCACAAATAAAGAGAAAAGCTCAATTAAAATGGCCTGAATGTGCAGAAAATATTGGAGGCTGAACAGCCCTGCATGCTTACAGGGTGCTTTGAAATGCACTTTTGCAGTAGCGTGAAAACAAATGTTGCTTTAGCAAGTATAAAATACAGCATATTACTCACTTTGGGATTGAATGTGGCGAAGAACTTGATGTGAGGATGGAACTCTTCAGCAGCATCAGCAAAAGCCTCAAAATCTGAAATTTTACAGGCATCCATCAAGTTGTTTCAAATGATTGGCCCCTGTATAAAATATCTAAGAATGTAGACTTGGTGCTAGCATTATTAGTGTAGCTCTTTCAAAACCCATTGAAGATTGAAATCAGATTGACAAGGCTAAACCTAGCTAACTGAACCTTTTGCACATTTTGTACTGTATACAATTATAAGCAATTATACTGAAAGGCAATTGTTTAAAAAAAAAAAAAACAGGTTATCATGCCATCACAGTACAGATTCTTACGTTCTGACTTGTGACTCTTAAAGTAGCCCACCAGTTTGATGTCCTCATCGATATTGTTGAAGCCTTTCAGTTCTCTGCTATTGTCAATAATTTCCACTGGGTCCTCAAGAACCTGTGGAGGAATCAGGAGGTGATGTAGGAGAAGCGAGAGACAGACGAGGTAGATGTGACAGAGAAAAGAGGAAGCAGAGTGAGTAGTTGTGGGTTGTTTTCGAAGAAAGCAAATTGATTTTTTTTTTTTTTGCTAGATAAAGCAGGCTTATTAACTGAGAGATTATATCCTCACGAACATCATAGATGAACTCCACAAGTGTGTCTGCTGCAAGCTCGCCGTCATATTCTATGACTTCATCCTCCGTAAAGACAAAGATGCTGTCGGGCTCATCGAGGCCTGTAAAAATAAAAGTGAGTCATGATTGGTCAGTTTGGCTTCTTGTATGCTTCCCACAACATTCATATTTGTCAACTATATAGGATAGGTAAGGTAAGGTACCAGTCTTATGATGACTAGTAATTTGTAAGAGTTGATAATTTATCAGTTTGACAAGTGGCTTAGGGTACTAATTGTACTATTGCTAAGGCTCCTACAAACTGTGCAGTTTTTGGACTGTTGCAGATGAAAGTTATCTATCACGAAAGAATCCTGATGGAATCTTTCATCATCAATCCAAAATGGAGATCCAGGATCAGTGTATTTTTCTGCTGCTACAACCCTTATCTATAAACCAACTTGATAGATGACAAGCTGACGGCAAGTTCCTGCCTCATAATATTTTTTCCTTTTTTGTTGTAGCTCTCCGTGATTCACCAGGCGTCCATCAATCTGACATGCATCAATCGATATTGTACAGTCTGACACAGATACCCATCTCGCCTTGCAACGAACTCATAAGATTGACGTTTTCACACAGTTTGTAAGAAGCATACGATAATAGGCTAAGTTCCAAGTGTGTGGCTGCGTTTACCTAATTTCTTTGCAACGGCCTTGTCAAGCTTTGCATCAATGAGACCGACTCCAATGTCCTCATCATCAAATTCCTCCAGGACTTGGGCTGCAAGCTGTGAATTGAAACATACTGTTACATGCCTGAAGACACATTTTCTGTTGTATCGGGTCAGCAGGGGTTTAGGTCACCATAATACATATAATAGTGCCTGTGTGATTGTGCACTACAGTTAGCATAAATATCCATAGCTTAGCATTTGAAAGCAATCTACATGTTATTTACACCTTTTGACAAAGTAGCCTCTGTCAGTAGTTTCATTACCATAAAAGCTGCTATTAGGAGCGCTGCTTATGCACTTTCTAAATCTGTATGAAACATGAACCTCTTGACTGACAGTCTGTTCCACCAATGCTGCTGCCACATTCACAGCCTGACGGCACTGAGGAAGTGTGTGTGAGGTCTGTGTCGGTGTAAGAGTGTTTGGATGATTAAACACAAGCACGCGCGCACGCACGCACACACACACACACACACACACACACACACACACACACACACACACACACTGGTGTCAGAAAGTTATCATGAGCAGCTTCTATTACGGGCATAAACAGTTGCCTAATGAGGCTGTCTGACAGTTTGTTGCGCAAATATTTAATCAACTTTTGAAATATGTTTCTGTTTTAATATGGATTTTTTGTGAGATTTTGTGCTCCTTTCACTCCATGTTGCAGACCCCAACATTTGGCATTTACAATAAACCAATAAAGACTAGTGATGGAATTATATATATTGCTATCCCAGCAGTAAACAGACATGGCAACATCACAAAATTTAAAATTAGATTTTCTGTAAAATCCACTTCCTCTCTTGTAGGTTCTCACTTTCATGCAGATGTTTTCTGCAAGTGTCTCTAAAAATAAATGTATTTACATAGATGCCTCTAGAGTTTGTTTCTTTGCTTTTTTTTTTTTTTTTTTTTTTTTTTTTACATTGAACTGAAATCATACACTTTTGTATCTGTTCATATATAGTCTGAATTTGACATTTTTGTGACTGTATCTGTTGTCTTTGGCCTTGGTGTGGTGAGAATACATATCTGCAGTAATGTGGCTGTAATTGAACTTCCACCAATATATGTAAAGGGAAACAAACTGTGTTTCTGGGATGGGAACATCATAGCTTTTAGCTACAACATGCAGATTCAGTTAGAAGAGTGCAGTTCTACACAAAGTCATTTTATATGTCATGTTGAAAGCCTGTTAAAAATATAATTTCCCACCTTCTGTCTTAAATGTCTAAATATCATTTAAAGATCTTAAACCGTATCTTAAATGCAGCTATTGCGCTTGTTCTAGACTAAATTTCCATCATTTTGCACTAATCTTAGCGGAAAGTAGAGTATGATGTACAAATCATACAGGCCTTCTTTGACCTCTATGGTGCCAAAATGATCATGTCTTAAGAATGTTCAACACCAAAAGCACAAGGCCACATTAACAATCCATTTCCTCTGACTGATAGAGAAAACACTGAGATCTGATTTCCACATTCACACCATGTCACATTTAATTTAAGTTTCACTAATCCCCCATAAAGAGTTTTGACCTCTGAACTTTTGAATGTGTGCCGTTGTGTGTTACTAATAATAAATCAAATGTAAATTATAATACATTCATCAGGAGAAACACAAGCCTTCAGGGGGCTCAACGCACCACAAAAGCAGCTCTGGATAAATATAGTACCAGAGCCACTGGCCCCGTGACTATTTTGGCAAGGTGGCAGCGATGCTCTGCGCTCTGGGATCCGCTGACAAGTACAGTACTGCAGGCGTCAATCACAGCGCAGAGCTGAGGCGGCACTACTGGAGCCAGAACCTCCTCTTCTGGCCTGCAGCCCCCAGAGTCCCGACACCCCATACTGAGATACCAGAGGCAGACAGGATGATGCGATGTAAGGAGAGCAACTCCTCTCTCTCTCTCTCTCTCTCTCTCTCTCTCTCTCTCTTCTGGTTATTAATGTTTTCTTTTCTATTATTACTCCCCATGTACTCCTCTTGAATTTAGTTCTTCCCTTCCATTTTCTTATTTTTTTATGAAACCTTAAACTATATTGCTACTTTTTTCAAGCCTCTTTAATCTTCAATCTTATATTTGCATAAAATTCCTCCCCAATTTTAAAATGTATAATTGCTTGCATTTGTTAATTTTTCCACATAGTTGCAGTGTTATTGCAAATTCCAGTTATCAATAAAGTATTAAAAATTACATTTGGACTGGACACCAGTGTCATCCCACAGATTAGATGCTCAAACACTTTTTATATTTACCTCAAATGAAAAAGAAAACCATCAGTCTACAGCACTCCCTGAAATATAACAAGGATCAAGTTTAGGATTTAGAATAGGGTTGAAGCCATTTTCTGGTTTGACAGCTTAACGCTGTGCAGGACTAAATGCCAAAAAAAAAAAGTCTTTAGTCATGTGATCCGGTGTATATATCCAATAAATCAAACATCACACTATCACCTGTATCACAGCTTCTACAGTAGAGAACCAGCATTACTTCAAATAAGGTTACTTCTTCTGTTTTCAGTGCTGTTTGAGAAAATACATTAAATCTAATTGTTTGCAATACATTAAGATTTAAGAAGTGGCTTAAAAAATGCACATAATATCCACATTAAAATTATCAGATCACCACAGAAAGAACAACCAGAAGACTGTGAACAATAAATCAACAAGGACAGAATGATAATGTGGTGTGACAGCATGTCACAGTTGATATATTTTCTTGAGAAAACCAACATTTAAATTTTCAAAATTAAAATGCTGGATTCTGACAATGAAGGCATCAGTGCATTACTGAAACTTTGTGCTGAATGATGCTGTTATATCTGTCTGTGGAATGTGAGGAAGCTGCTGACTCTCCAGGTGGACTGGAGGCCTGAGGAGTAATGGATGCCGGGTTATCGTGCTGACACAGGTGTGTGAAGTGCATCAACCGCAACCACACGCTCATATATTGTACATGGGCTCATGCTTTGCCAGAATAAATGATATCTTGGGTGCTCACAGCTCAGCTCTTTGCCTGCTGGTCACTGACGACACACCGCAGGCTTGTGACACATTTTTGATACCTCACTTATCAGATTTCTGAAGCAGCAAGGCTATTTTCCACCCTGTACCATCGCTGAAATATTCCCATGATAACTTCTGGATTGAATTTCACATTTAATATAGTTCAAATCTTGCAAACAACATGTGTATCTCTGTTGCCAATTACTCTCCTTATTCCCTTTACAGCCACTTTACTCTTAATAAGAAAGAGTTTCTTATTTAGGTAGATTTAAAAAAAAAAAATCCTCAACCAGCATCATGTCACACACATTACCACTGAACTCTGTATATCCAAATCAACTTAAACATAAACACCAACTCCACTAGAACTTCTCACCAACCTTTAAATGGCATCCAAAGCAGGTTCAGGCTGTCTAATGTTCCTTAATATGATTTACATTGCAAATCCAGTACTTATACTGTCCCAACATCCTTATCAGTTTGCTATGCACCTCAGTCTAAGAGGTAATAAATATCCACTATGTCCCACCCAGCTTCCCCCATAGTTCCCATCCCCAACCCACCTCAAGGGCCAATTCCTCAATCTCAAACTGTCTCTGGGCGACGCGGCTGGATCCAGGATGGTCATGGTAGTACACCACCATGACATCGTACTTCTTCATCACAGACTTATAGTTCTTGGCATTCAGCTCATGGACACGGTCCTTGCCATCATACTCAGGAAAGTCCAAGCTCTCCTTGCTCAACGATAAACCCCCAAAGGACAGCAAGACTGTCACAAGCACCCAGGTCCACTTCATGGCTCCTCTCTTAGATTTAGCAGAGATATGCTAATGTATTTGTAGTTTCAAAAATTAAAAAAAACAAAACAATTTGTTAAATGATAGAGGGACCACTTCCAATCCGCGTCACCCAGAAGAGAGCAAGACCAACTCCTGCATCCACCTTATTAAAAACCCCACATGGGCAACTGGCAGTGGGGCAGGGAGTGCAAGAGGGGTTGGGCTAAGTTTGAGATAGGTGTGAGTGTGTGTGTATGTGGGTTGTAATTGAGCATGGGGGAGATGAGGTGGGGGCTCATGTGGTTGCTGCGGTGACAGAGCTTCGTGTGTGTGTGTGTGTGTGTGTGTGTGTGTGTGTGTGTGTGTGTGTGTGTGTGTGTGTGTGTGTGTGTGTGTGTGNAAGCCGCTCTTCCTCTCTATCTGGGCAGAGAACAGGGAAAGACAGTGAACGATGATGAAGGTGAGAGAGGGAGAGAGAAAGTGAACGAGCGAGGAACAAAGAGAGAGAGAGAGAGAGAGAGAGAGAGAGAGAGAGAGAGAGAGAGAGATAGATGATGTTAAAGAAGGTTAGGATGTGTGTTCTTGTGTGAGTCACTGGTGGTGGTTTGGGGGTTATTAACTGTTACCTGTTGCCTGTCTGCTTTGCACCAAATGAAGAAAGAGTGACATGATGGATATAGAGGTGGCTGCAAATATGAAGCAGTCTTTTCCCATATTAAGTGTAGTTGGAGGTTGGATCCCAGCTAAAAATAATGGATGTAGGACAGAGAAGTACATACCAGGGGGTGCTGGTGTCTAATTTGCTGCTGGCATCAGTGTAGTGCTAGAATGTGGCACTGGGTCACACAGGGACATGAGGAGAGAGGGGAGGTGGTGCACCTGCTGATGATCCAGAAGACTTGAATAAGTGTCACTGACTCAAGAATAAAAAAGTGAAACACAGATTAAATTCACTTTTTATTCAGGATATGTTATGGCGTCTGCACAGTGCATGCACCTCTGTGCATTTTTGCATACAGTTCACATGTGTCCTGTACATCACGGCGCGTCTGAGATAATCGCTTGTCATATTACTTTACAAAGCGAAAGGGAAGAGGTAAACTATAAATAAATGCTGGCTAATGGTATTGTAATACTCTGCTTGACTTCCAGTAGCCCCCAAGCACATAAATGCATACACGACACACCCCTCAAATCTGTACAAGAAATGCAAGCCTACAGTAAAGCAAAAAAGATTCAGTCCAAGGGTAGGGATTAAATGATGCACAGTAAATATACAATATTGTGTGCTTGGGGTGCAAATGGAGGCTTCAGTTGTGATACATCGCTAATATCTGATGTGAATGGTTGCATCAAGCTGAGCTGTGGCTGACAGATTTGTATGTACTGTAAGCATCTGAGAAAATGATGAGACAGAGAGAGACTCCAAACGAGGGAGGAGTGAGCAGAGATCAAGAGAAGGGATGGGGGAGAGAAAAAGAGTTTCATTTTCACCTCATGTAGTGACGTTAAATCCATCAGGGGGTGAATTGCTTTCATAACCTGGTCATGTGTCGAGATTTACAGTGACAAACCTGACTGATATGTTTTATGTCAGTCAGGTTTTGCGTATGTTGTTTATAAAATGTACTTATCCATGTCCTCAGTCTCTATTATATGTTTTTGACATGAACTTCTCATTAAGTGTGAAAATGTTGACATCGCTGCAGCATTCTGTTTTCCATCACACGGTCAGAAAACAGCTGCTTTGCTGCTCTCTACTGGTTGAAACACACTGCTTCTCAGGTCAGAACTGAAGTCTAGGAAAAAGTAGGCTTCTCCTGGGACTATATTCCCTGGTGAGATATGCTGTACATTTTCTTCTGTGTAGCTCTATGTTGATCCATGTTGAACATAAAAAAAAATAAAAATAAATAATGAAGTCTTTACAAGTTAAATTTTATGGAAAACTAGGATGAACTGAATGGCATTCTGGAAGGTAGGGGAAAAAAAATCTAATATTTACTGCTCCAGTAGCATGTTTTGGAAAATGGCTGGCAGTGATGTAATGTTTATGTGGGTAGCATTGATTGGCCTGAAACATGTCAAATCACCGGTATAGTCCTTTAAGTTTACTGGTAGAGCAGAGAGAGATTGAAAATATAAACTGAGAAGCACTGCTTTAATAGTAATTCTTAGGGTCAATCATAGGAGTAACTTATCTAACTATCTAGTTGCTAAAAACTATCAAATTTAAATCTTCAACTGACACTGTAGAACTTTGATACTTTATTGTACCAGCTAACATTTTGGTCATGTGTCCAGTATAGTTTACATTGCATGAATACATCATAATAATAAAAAGCCAGTTTAATTTCAACTAAGTTTTATAATATAATATGCATACCATCTGGATATTTATGAACACGAAACATGGAGGATCTGTCCAGGTCCTGTGCAGCCTGTCCAAAGGTTGCAGTGTGGGTCTTCTGTCCAGAGGGGGCGTGGTTACGTTACTTCCGGTGGGCAGGGCTAGTTGGTTTATGCAAGCTAATACTTTCATAACACATGAGTGCATTAGGCTCGAATATGTGTAAATAACAAATTTAACTTAGATATTAAGTAGCAGCGGAAGGTTTAAGCATTTCAATGAGACACAGTATTCTGTGTTTGGTTGTAAATCGGAGAATAAATTATTAAGGTAAGACTTCACAATGGACCCGGCTGCCTATTTAAAGCTTAAATCTGTAATTATAATATGTAGATGTGATGTAACTAGTGCTAATGTCAACAGTAATCTTAAATATAAAACGTTAAGCAAGAAGCTGAACCTGTTTTTCCAGATTGTTGCTGGAATTTTTAGTCCACCGTAAAAGTGAATTGTTGCCAGTAGAGGACACTGTTTAATCATGCTCACCCTGAATCCTATGGCAAATGTAAAACAGAGAGTAGGTTACATTGTTAAAATAAAGCGACTTTTATTACGCATTTCTCACTGAAAGTTTCTTTAAAATATTGAAAATCTTTTTTTTATGCCTTTTGTTTCCAATCTTTCTGATGTTAATTTTAAGGTGGACCAGTCAATTATGTTTTGACTTCAAGCCAAATAACATATTTGTTAACTGGCTTAATGTAAGGCTCAGCTATATTTGTTGCTATTATATTTCTTTTGTCTTATAGTTGGTACAGTGAGTTAATTTTAATCATAATACATTGTCAAGCAAATCCTGAATTAGTCACAAGGCACTGTCATGTTTTACTACATGGCAGTTTATTACATGAAGTGGTTTGGTCACAATAACAGGTTCTGCAAGAGACAATGTTTCTCAAAGTTTCAGGTTTGTGTTTAACAGCAAAAAATGTAAAATTCACTATATATTAGAAATGAAATCATTAATGATTTTAATATATTTCAAATATTAACATAAACTATGACTGAAAAAAGAAACATTAAACTGTTTGTTTCATCTAATGATATATTCAGAAACTTCACAAAATGAAGAAAAGTTGGCAACATCATGTGATGAATGTTTGAAAAATTCTACACATTTTATACATATTGTATTTATACATTCATTTTGCTAAAAATGAAGATGTTGAACTAATAATAGTGTGCCTGTTTTTTTTTCAGATGGCTGCAGCTCTGGCCAACAGAGCGCTAGGAGCCATCGTAGGATCAGCTGTTGCAGATGCAGCTGGTAAGTTGTGTCTATAAAAGGCTATTAAATATCTTAATTATAATTACCAAGATTAAAAAAAATACATTTTAACAAATAAAAAACATTTGATTAAAGCAAATTGTGTCCATATGACATCAGAAAGATCATAAACTGATCAGAATTAAACTGACCTAATGACTTGTTTCCTGCAGCGCAGCCGCTGCACTGGGTTTATGACCTACAGAAGCTGCATGGGGTTCTGGCTGAGAATCCCGCTCCTGAGTTCCGGCCTGAGTCACTCAATCCATTCTACAGGAGGGAGACGGGCAAGCAGAGCTCCTATGGAGATCAGGCCTTTGTCCTGCTGGAGTCCTTGTCTGAATGTGGAGGTAGGCTTCATGAATGGCCCATGAGGCTTGCTGTAAACTTTAACATTTAATGAAGATATTCTAAGTGGTCTGAGTGTTCCTATGATGATCAGTACACACACTTTTGTCCTTTGCTGTTATCATTTCCAAACTACAGCCCCTTAGACTCCTGTTTTCAAGATCTTCTGCTTGCTCCCAATCTTAGGTTGAATACTAATTAGAAGTTATTTGTTATCAAGTCTACACTTCCTGTCACTCGTTTCCATAATTAGGCCTGTCACTTCCAGAAGGCTCAGGAAGCTGTGCTTTTCATATCTGATCTGGACACATAGCCTATCCACACAACACCTATACTCTACACTTCAATCTTAATTGTATCTAGTAAGGTTTGACTGACCTAATGTCAGTTCAAACCCAATTGAATTATGATATTTTTGTATAAAAGCTACAGCCAAAAGCTGCTACTTTTGCACTAACATTCACCTTTAAATCAACTATTTCAATGACAAAAATTCTAAGGTTTCAGTATGTTCTTGAGAACTTTGTGGAAAAGCTTGTGAAAAAAAAACATTGAGATCATCATTTGTCATTAAAAATCTTCACTGAAACATTCAGTCAGCAAAGAATGGAAAGATTATGACTTTTATGTAAAACAAATATTTTTTTTGTCAGGTTTAGGCTGGTTCTGATTATCTGATAGTGCTTTATGTGACCACACTCTACTCTCGCTTGCCTCAAGTATCTCAACATTGCTGTATGTTTTCAGAAATTATGACGGTCATATGACTTTGTGGTGCAGTTTTTATAATGTATTTCTTCTTAACCAGGTCTAAATGTTGATGATTTGAAGAAACGCATGCTGAAATTCTTTGGGCCTGGATCAGAGTATGACACGCCTGTCAACGATCCGTACAGAGAGAAAGGAGGTAAATTTAACAACTTTCCTTTTTCCACCTGCACTGAGAATGAGCAGTGATATAAGGACAAGTGAAAGGTTAAATAACTTTATGGTCATCTACATACTCTTCCTAGACTGTTTTTTTTTTTTCTGTGTATAAAGGACCAAGACCTCAGCTACCCATCGAGGGACCATGGAGACATGGAAGTCTAAAAAGCTTCCTGAAAAATGTGGATGCGGGCAAAGAGGAAACAGGTAAAGCTGCAATGCTGAATTTCAGGAATAAAAACTATGACGTTGTCAATGGAAGTATCTCTAACTGGTTCTGTATTCTCCACAGGTTGTGAGACAGACTTTCAGATTGACGGAATCGCAAAATTGGCCCCTGTTGTGGCTTTTTATGCTGGAAAGCCCGACATGCTGGAGAAGGTTGAAAAGGCCGTCCGTATCACTCAGAACAATGATGCATGTGTGGCCGTGACTCTTGCAGCAGCAAGGTCAGTATGTTTGTCAAGTAGACTTATTTGTTCTAAATATATTGTTGGTAAATGTTTTATTACCACTGCAAAACTGAAATAATTTACCAGAGAGTTAATTTATAACGAGACTTCACATATTGTTACATACTAATCCTCTGGAGTGAGTTATTTCATAGTGATAAATAAAATATTTACTACCAAAAATATATACATCAACGAATCCTTTACTTGAGAAGCTGGCAAAAAATCTCAATATTTCTGCTGGGCCTGCTGATGGATAGAAAAAAATATGAGTCTATTACAAAAAAGTGACCATATGTGAAGGAGGAAATTGTAGAAATCTGTAAAAAAAAAAAAAAAAAAAAAAAAAATTGTAGGAAAAGATTGTAAAAATTCTTCATTTTCTACTTGATAAAAAGAAAGCCTAAAGAAAGGGGAAATTTTCAAAAAGAATTCTGTAAAAACTATTTAAAAACAACTATTTAAAAAAAAGTTTCTATATATTGATTCCACAAAATTTGATTTAAAAGAAAAAAAGATTCTAGAAAATTCTTGATCTTGATCAATCCTTCACAGCGATTCATAACAAATGAAATACCAATTTGACCATTTTAGACTCCAGAGGATTAATAATTATTTTATTAGTTACAACCACCATGTAGGAACTTTTAACACAGCAGAAATCCTCAGGCTCCAACTAACACCTACTTTTCAGATTCTCATGGCCAGATAGGTAATAATAAAACATCATTAATTTATTCATAAAAGCCTTTAGAGGGAAAACCAGTCAGTAAGTGCAGAGGAACTTGAACATGAATATAATACAACATGAATAGAGTTTATATGGCTTTATTTCCAGGTTCCTGGAACATTTCATCCTGAATGGTGCTGATCCAAAGGTGTTGGACTCAGTAATTGATCAGCTGAGTGACCCGAATAGGAAACAGCCCCATGATGTGGACAAAGCTGTCGTTGGTATGTGAGGCCTGCAATACTGCAACTTTGTCACACTAAAATCATGTGACTGAGCCATGGGATTAAAGGGTTTAACTGACTTTATGGCGTGCTAGAAATGGTCTGCACTTTATGTCATGCTTGTGCAACTTGACCTATTGATTGATTCATTACTGTTTACTTTTTTTCCTCATTATTTTTAGGACATATTCTTCAGGTGAAGGAGAATTTATCTAAGACCCCACAGGAGGTGATCCCCGCTGTGTTTCCAAACACCTGAGGTATTTTCACTGAGCTCCCCTTAACCTTTTTCAACAGAAGAAAATATGTTTAATGACAATTAACTGTATGTAGCAGTTAATTCCTAGACATAAAATAAATAAAATAACACCCATGTTATTCACATGGGGTGCTGATTTTGCTTCAGGTTTGCCTGGTGCATTTCAAGCAGCGCTGCATGGAGCCCTGACAGCCAAACAGTACGAGCAGGCTATCAGGGACACCATGAGCTGTGGGGGATGCACCTGTAGCAGAGGATCCTTCATTGGAGCCTGTCTTGGGGCTCAGGTAGGACTGGAGCATGTGCTAATTTGTTGAATCACCAGACATTTAGTAATTATGGCGATTCTAATAGAAATTAGCATTCTATATTCAGAGAATATTAATTTGAAGTTTACAACATAATGGCAGTGACTGCTATTATGTTAGGGTTCATGCATAATGAAATTTCTAATTTGAATTTTCCCAGATTGGAGCTGATGGAATTCCAGCTTCCTGGACATCCAAAACCCTGCGATATGACTCAGTGTTGGAGCTTGCCAAGAAGATAACTAAACAGCATCAGTAGTTATTTTTATAATGTAATGTAATTTACAAATGCAGGTGACCGAGAACATTGTGAAAAACTGTTTAGCTTTCACAGAACAGTTAATGAAGGTTCTTGTCTGAACTGTTTACGGCAGGAGCTCAATGTCTTTGTCTCTGTTAAAGTGAAACATGTTTGATCAGATGTGAGGTTTTTGTAATAAAGTAATGATCAAAATACATCCAGGAGGTGGAAACGTTTTGTCAAATATTAAGGTAGATAGATCTCTGATGCAAACCATGTTAATAGTTGGAGGAAATGTCCAATTATCCACTTATTTTAAGTGGGCACAACACTTCAATATTACATCCAAGCATCATTTCTTCAAGCAAAGTTTGCTCATGTTGACAAACTCTGAGTATGTTAAATTAGGAGTCACTTTTGACTAAAGTACTTTTACCTTCACTATAGATAGATAGATAGATAGATAGATAGATAGATAGATAGATGATAGATAGATAGATAGATAGATAGATAGATAGATAGATAGCGCCATCTAATGACCGCAGAGGTAACTGCTGCAGATAATGATGAAATCACAATCAACTGTCTCTATGGACAAACATGAAGAACCTCTTCACGTACTGTGGAAACATATAAACAATGCATTATCGTCATATTTATTAGACCAACTTTACAAAAATTCTTCAAACTGACAGAGATTGCACCTGTGAGTGAAACAGATTGTCATAAATTACTTAATGTGTAAACCTATATTTATAGATATTTTGTAAGCAGTATGTTAATTCAGGGAACTGGGTAAAAGAAAAACAATGTTTCTTAAACACTGATGATATAAATTACGACTTCGTAATATAAATATGCATTGCTTTATTTAATTTTCAATAAACACTTATACAACAGCAAAACGCAGATTGTCCCTCCTCGGCTGCCATCGTTGCTGCTGACGACAGCGGTGGTAAGCAGAAAAGCGTCAAACATGGCCGGTAAAGGAGGAAAACAGAGCCGTTCTGGTTCTGGTCTTTCAAGTAGAAAAGGTGCAGGTGATCAGGAGGAAGAGGAGAAGCCGCTGCAGGCTGTTTTAGTCGCTGATAGCTTCAACCGGAGGTTTTTCCCGGTTACCAAAGACCAGCCACGGGTGAGCAGCGAGCTAGGCTAATGCTAGCTAACGTACACAGGTGTCCATGCTGACAGTGACAGGGCTAACTAACACAAAGCGTAATATAAAATTTACTGCTAAAGAACGTGATTGAGCTGTTGTGTTCTTTTCTGTTTATCATGAAAAATCAGAGGAAAAGGTGGAGATAAGCATGACAAATCTGAAATAACTTTAAAGGTGGGGGGATAACAAATTCATCAAAAGAAGTCAGGGAAAAGTCGACAAATTCAGAAGTGGAAAGGTTACCAAAAAGTTGGTCAAGCTGGAGTAAAGTGAAAATTTGGGAATATTCCTGGATATCTCTGAAGAGTCCCAGAAATTCAAGAATAATTCCTAACTTCTCAAAATTTTTCTGGATTTTTTAAAGGATTAACCTGAGTCAAGGCGCTGAGTACGTTTTAGGTTTCCATCATCAGGCTCTACATTTAACAACTTTATTCTGTTATTATTTTGTTCAGGCTTTGCTGCCGCTGGGAAATGTTGCAATGATCGACTACACTCTGGAGTTCCTCACTTCAACAGGGGTTCAGGAAACGTTTGTCTTCTGCTGTTGGATGGCCAGTAAGATAAAGGAGCACTTACAGTGAGTCTGGATTTCACTAATGCTCTGTTTGCATCTTGTTCTGTGAGGTTTATCTTGACCTCAGATTGTGACCTCACACTGTCTAACAGGAACTCAAAGTGGTGTCGCTCCACCTCTCCAAACACAGTCCACATCATCACCTCAGACCTGTACCGCTCCCTGGGCGATGTGCTCAGGGATGTTGATGCAAAGTCCCTTGTCCGTTCAGACTTTGTGTTGGTGTATGGAGATGTGGTATCAAATATTGATGTCAGCCAGGCGCTGCAAGAGCACAGGTAAGAGATCTGCTTAACCTGCATGTAAAATGCTGCTGACATTTTTTATTTTTTAAGTTATTGGGACAGATGATGATGTCAATAAAAGTCTTTGCTGTATGTCGACTGTCTTTTTTGTGTTGTAATTGATTCCACAGCAGTTTTGGGTAGAATGACATGACAATCAAATTACTGACAAATGACAGAGAGAGAGAGAGAGAGAGAGAGAGAAAGAGAATATTCAGTTGTTAACATTTAAATTTTATTTAATCAACCAAGACAATTCCAAACTATAATATCAGTGATAACTTTCCTCATACAAATTATTCTCTTTACATACATGTGTATGCACATGTAAATGGATGCACACACATGTTGGAGATGTCTGCTCCAATTCCAAGTTTGTGGTCTTCTCAGAGGTTCAGTGTGTGAGATGCTGTCAATGTACAAGACTGGCTCATCTACCGAAAGTAGAACACGTGTCATTTTTTTCTTGTGTTCTAGGCTTCGGCGAAAGACAGAGAAAAACATCTCTGTGATGACGATGATCTTCAAGGAATCATCGCCTGGTCACAAGTCCCGCTGTGCAGAAGATGACGTTATTGTCGCCATGGACAGCAAGAGCCAGCGAGTTTTACACTACCAGAAGACTCAAGGGCTGAAGAAGCTGCACTTCCCGATGGTAACTGGTAGTTTTCAGTCGATAACTACTTAAACATACAGTATATAGACGCTTTGGATTGGCTGACCTGTTGCTCGTCTTTGTGCTCCACAGAATATTTTCCACAGTGGAAGTGATGAGTTTGAAATCAGACATGACCTATTGGACTGTCACATCAGCATCTGTTCCCCACAGGTCAGTTTTCAACCAGAGATGGGAGATATTAGATTCGTTGGATTCATCTTTTGGTGACAGTGGCGACGTCATTTCTCACATTTTTCAGGTTGCTGAACTCTTCACAGACAACTTTGACTACCAAACGAGGAATGACTTTGTCAGAGGGATACTGGTCAATGAAGAGGTATATGGTGTTAATTACTGATTACACTTTAGATGCTATAATGCTAAAAAAAAATTATATTTAGTGCATCACAAGCCATAATATATGTTCTTTGTCTTCAGATCCTGGGCAACCAGATACACATGCATGTCACCAAGCACGGTTATGGCGCCAGAGTTTCCAACTTGCTCATGTATGACTCGGTGTCGTCGGACCTCATACGTCGGTGGCTCTACCCTGTCACCCCAGAGGCCAACTTCACAGACCAGAAGGGACTGAGCTGCACATACTCTCGCCACAATGTCTACCGGGGCTCAGGGGTAAGCCTGGGTCATGGCAGCCAGATGGAAGAGAACGTTCTCATTGGCTGTGACACCAGCATCGGTACCAACTGTCACATCTCCAACAGTGTCATTGGTAACAGCTGCACCATAGGTGAGATCTCTGGCTAGTTTCACGCCAAACTAAGATTAACCCTGGATTAGACCTATGCTGCGTTCATTGTAACTTGGAACTGGGACCTCGTAACTCGCAATTATGCCATTTATGACCAAGCTAAACGAAGTGGGAGACAACATGGACGCCTCCATGTAAATGTGTGTTTTGTTTGCTCTGTGGGACCAAAAGAAACTTTGTTTTAACATTTATGAGCGATTTACCTTTTCAAAGCAGCTCCTGCATCACCAGTGTTATATATTAAACCCGTTGCTGTGATTGGTTTAAAGGACCATACCACCCATTTTGCATGTTTGAGCCTAATATATTCAATTTTCATACACGTAACATTACTGACAGTCATTTCCCAAAGCATACTGCTGGGATGGTGAGTTAAAAGAAAATTTTTCCTACCTTCCAGACCGCCATTGGTTTCAGTTCATTCTGTTACGCTATTAAAATTAAGTTCTTGATACTTGAAACATTCTTGGGATAGATTATCACGAACAAGATCTGTATTCAGGTTTTTTCAAAGTTTTGTAATTTTAACGTTTAAGCACAATAAAAAGCGTGGAGTAAGTGTGTGTTTCCATCAGGGAATATAGTCCCAAAAGAAGACCGTTATCGAAAAATTTAAATGACCGTGTCTTCATAAGGCTGCGTAACTATTAGCAGGCGAAACATGGATTTTTAAGGTGGGTGTATCACTTGAATATTTGATTTTGAAAGATTAAGAGATTTTGCAAAATGTCAGGAAAGCTGAAATACAGTTTCATCCTTTGGGAAATGATTGTCAGTAACGTAACATGTAAGAAAATTGAATATACTAGGCTCAAACATGCAAAATGGGTGGTATTGTCCTTTAAAGAAAATGCTTCTAAACATTTATTTCTAAATAGAGACATAACCATTTACAGTGCAAGCAGCCATATTAAAATGATGTCAATACTGAACTCGAGGTTGGGAAAGCTTGTCTGACTTTCTGAGTCAGATTTCCGAGTCGAGGGAGCGTTTTCTTTGACTTTTCCCAGTCACAAGTTGACAGTTCTGAGTCCGAGTTCACAAACGAACGCAGCAATATGAAAGCAAAAAACAGGTAGGTAAAAACAGTGGAGTTAATAATCCTTTTATTCATTTACTGCTGCAGGTGACAACGTCATCCTGGACCACGCCTACATCTGGAATAACGTTCGCGTAGCCAGTAACGTGGTGATTAACCAGTCTGTGGTCTGCGACAAGGCTGAGGTCAAAGAAGGTGTGAAGCTTGATAAACAGTGTGTGCTGGCGTACAACGTAAGTCATTATGAATTCCTCATCTTACTTTATCAAGAAGCTGTGAGATACTTGTTACGGTGAGCTGGAATGTGTTGGATGTTAATGTTGCAGCTTCTGTCTACCATTGCCATGCAGCAGGACGGTCTCCGCCAGGGTTGGATGATACGATGTGATAGAGATGTTTCGTTACCGTTCTACGCTGGTTGCTGTTCCTTTAATATTTAGCTTGTATTAGGTCATCACAGGCAAGCCAGCAAATAAACAAGCAGGACTGGTTTAGTTCATGATTGGATTGGCAGGACTTTTGTGCATCAATGTTTAATTTATTGTGTTTTTAATTTAGCGAAAAACAGACATCTCTCAACTACATTTTCAGAAAATGTACTACATTAGTATATGTATCACCATCATGATATAAAGTTACATATATACAATGATATACCATGATTGTTAATATTGTCCAGCCTAGTCTCTCCAATTGACTACCCTGAAAAATGGAACCAGAATAAATTGAAATATTAATTGCATGCAAACTTGTCTCTAGGTGGCGATTGGACCAAACGTGTCTCTACCAGAAGGGACCGTGGTGTCCATGCACCATCCAGAGGAAGAGGAAGAGGATGACGATGATGAATTCCTGAGCGATGACGCTGAGGTCGGTCACAGTCAAGACAAAGCTAAACAGAAAGGTGCGTATCAACTCTTTGACCAAATTCAGACATTAACAAATAACGCGTTTCCGTCGGTGAGCTGTATTTCTCCGCTCTCCTCCAGTATTTAACCCGGCAGAGGTCGGCGCTGAGGGGAGGGGCTACATCTGGAAGGCCGGCAGCCTGGACGACACGGAGGAGGAAGAGCTGTCCCAGTGTCTGTGGGGTAGGATAGCAGCCGGGTTGGCTCGTGTAGTGGATCCTTTAAGTCTGCAACATTAGCATTTCCCTCGACGCTACAGTCCCAAGAATCTGATGTCTGTTTTTTTTTTTTAATTTCTCTTTTGCCAGGCTTGGTGTTGAACCCAGACCCCGAGAGTGAAAGTGAGGCCAGCGAGCCCGATGGCCCAGACGATCCCGTCATCCTCTCCCCTGAAATGGATGATGTCAAAGGTGAGAAGGGTTGGAACTGCTGCTCTACCCCCCCTACTGACCAAAGAAAGAAAATACCTGACAGTAAAAAAAAAAAAAAAAAAAAAAAAACACAGTTTATGATTACCTTTTTCTGCTTAATGTAGTTGATCTTATTAAATTACTTTTAGCTCACAGATTTTCTAAACTGTTGCAGAATTTTGAGATGCACCTTTGGAACAGAGAACATCAGGACATTTGATGATTTTTCTGAGGAAATCAAGGAGTATTAGGGAGTTTTGAATATCATTACAGCATGGGTAAGGTCCTTAGTGTAAAGTGAAATATAGTTATTGAAATGTTAAAACAAGTGTTTTGTGCCACAAACAAACAAAAAAAAAACAAACTTTCCAACCAAATTTAACTTGGACAATTTGACATCTTTTTTTTTTTTTTTTTTTTTNTTTTTTTTTTTTTTTTTTTTTTTTTTTTGGACTACTTAGGCAGCTTTTCTTTTTTTAAGTGAAGGGTGTTTGGGTATTTGTCATGTTAAGGATTGTGAGTTCCTCTCTCTTTTCTTCTCTCTCTGACTCTTGCTCTGGTCGTTTTCATGTGAAGTCTTCCACTTGGAGGTGCTGGGAACGCTGCAGAGAGGTTTGGAGGAAAACATCAGCTGTGACAATCTCGTTCTTGAGATCAACTCTCTCAAGTAAGGACCAACTTAAACTCCTTCGCGGCTCCATTGCTGATGAAGCGATTTTTGCCACACATTCAGTGTTCTTCTTCTTCTTCTTCTTCTTCATTTTCTCTCCTTTCAGGTACGCCTACAACATCACTCTGAAGGAAGTCATGCAGATTTTGACCAGAGTGGTGTTGGAGTTCCCCTTCCAGCAGCAGAATCCACAGATCACCACGTCTCAATATGCTGCTCTGCTTCTGCCCGTAAATAAGTTCACAGTATATTTCTGTAATTAGACACATAATAGAGTCTGGAAATGGGGGATGCAAGCTCATATTTTTTTCTTTTTCCCTCCTCAGTTATTGAAGAAATGGTCACCTGTGTTTAAGAATTACGTGAAGAGAGCACAAGACCATTTGGACTGTCTGTTTGCCTTTGAGGAGCATTTCCTGGAACACGAGAGCCACTGGGCAGCTATGGTCAAGGTCAGACTCAAACCGGTACATGAGATATCTGCTGAGATGTAACGGTTTGTTGTCTGGAATTGAACGTGTCGGGGCCTTTTTTTTTTTTTTTTCCCCCTTCTTCCAGGTTTTGATGAACATGTATGAGCTGGAGATCCTGGAGGAGGAGATGATCCTGCGCTGGTTCTCTCAAGGATCAACTGACAAGAGCAGACAGCTCCGCAAGAACCAGGGGGTGAGTAAAGGCCTACCCGTGTTACACAGTAACAGGACATAGAATATTGCATAATTTAAAGGACCATACCACCCATTTTGCATGTTTGAGCCCAATATACGATATGATACGATCCACTTTCTATATCCCTCAAGGGGCAATTCCAAAAACAGCTCACACAACACAAAGCATAATAATACACTAACAATAATAATTAAAAAAGCAACCACAGTAACACAAAGTCAATCTGAAAGTTAGATGTGGGACAGCACTAAGGAACATTACAGTAAATTCAGCATACTATCGAAGTGCAAAATAATTAAAGATTACTCCAGTCACATACGCTTACAAGTGCAAGGATCAGTTAAGTCATGTACAAGAAATAAAGGAGCAGGAATGTAAACACAAGCAATGTACAAGAGATCAATTAACTCCATCAATGATCCAGAATTAACTACAAGCGTTTAATAAACGGATTGCAGAAGGAACAAAAGACTTGGAATATCTGTTGGTTTTGAATACTGGCAAAGCATAGCGCCGTCCTGACGGCAGCAGAGAGAACTCATCTGCAAGAACGTGCCCCGACATTTTGAAAATAATTGTCGCTTTCTTTCTGATTTGTTCATTGCACAGAGAATTTAAATCTCTTTGATTCACTCCGATGATCTTAGAACAGAGTTTAACCAGACTGTTCAGACTGTTTCTGTCTCTTAATGTCAGACTGGAAAACCAGCAAATAAAGGAAAAGGTTAGCACATTCTCAATAAAAGAATGATAAAAGCGGCAAAGAATAACTGGGCTAACAGAGAAAGAATCCAGTTTACGGAGAAGATGAATTCTCTGCTGCCCCTGCTTCATAATCACATCTGTGTTGTGATCCCACTTCAGCTGATCATCAAAGACTGTATACCAAGGTACTTGTATGTTACAATTTCTACCCTGTCACCATGTATGACGCATATATATTGACACATATATTATATGACACATGACACATATATTCAATTTTCATACATGTAAGGTTACTGATAACCACTTTCCAAAGGATAAAACCGTATCTCAGCTTTCTTGATATTTTGCAAAATCTCTTAATCTTTCAAAATCAAATATTCAAGTGATACATCCACCTTAAAAATCCATGTTTCTCCTGCTAATAGTTACACAGCCTTATGAAGTCATGGTCATTAAAATTTTTCGATAAACGCAGGTCTTCTTTTGGGACTATATTCCTCAGTGGAGACATACATGATGATATGTAAATGACATGAAAATTGAATATATTAGGCTCAAACATGCATAATTAATTTCATCCTTCTAGAAACCAGTGACACAGACCCATAGCTCCTTAACTGCCCCTGAAAGCTTTGATTTTGATTGGTCCTTTGCTCCTCTAATATTTTGACAGCATGTAATGGAAGGGGTTACACGCGCATAGGAAAAGGTAGCAAGCGTTTGCTAAGCGTCCACCACGGTATGGCTGGGCTTTTTGGTGAGGGCTTTAAAGAGACGTTACCTAAAACAGCCTGTTGCACATTAAAGCACCTGAGATGTTTCTGAATAGCAATAATTGCAGTCGGGTTTTGCCTGCCATGTCTCACTTCTCATCTTTCCATCACAATGTGTCACATTGCTATAACACTGCAGAATCTCTGACAGCCCGTTGTCGTATTTATGCTTCTCCATCAGCTTCAGAAGTTCATCCAGTGGCTGGAGGAGGCCGAGGATGAGTCTTCAGAAGAGGAAGGCAACTAACAAGAAGCACTTGTGAAAAGACAAAGGACGCCTCTGTAAAACTTTGGACAGTTATTTCTTTTTTTTTTTTTTTTTTTNTTTTTTTTTTTTTTTTTTGCTTAAAGGAGTTCAGAGACTTGAGTTTTGAGTTTTTAACCCTCTGTAGCAGCTACTACTAAAACAGCAGGATCTGCTCTGTAAATCAGCCGGGGTTTTTAATCGCACAGTATTGTGAATCTCAATAAAAACGGCAGAATCTGGGATCTCTTGGAAAATGCTGAAGCCACGTTTGCCTCAATACACATAAATATATCATCACTAACGTTTTCAAAAAAAGGTTTTATTAATCATATAAAGAACTAAAACCTCCACCAATTAAAAATGTGTGTGTACACCAGTGTTCATCACTCCGTTGGTGATATGATACTAAACTTATTGCACTTCACCAAACCTGAGCTCAGAGCTAGAACAATGTCTGCTCAGTTGAACTGACAATACAGTAGAATAAGGGCGACACGGTGGCTCAGTGGTTGGTACTGTTGCCTCACAGCAAGAAGGTCCTGGGTTTGAATCCGAGTGGATCCTTTCTGTGTGGAGTTTGCAGGTTCTCCCCGAGTATGTGTGAGTTTCCTCCCAGCCTCCAAACATGTGCAGGTTAACTGACCCTGATTAGGATCAGGGTCCTAATGGATGGGTATGGATGAAGTGACAACAGTATTTAGGATTAAAACAAAGAGACCAAATTCACTGACTAACACAATTCTGACCTGATTCTTCTTAACAAATAAAACAAGAAAAAATGTAGCTTCTCTTGCTGCTGCTCAGCATGTGTTTCCATCATGATGTTTTGTGGTAAATACAGTGTAATTGAGTTTAAAACATTTTTCAAAATTAGTTAAAATCAGTTATTTGGTCTTTTAAGGCAACGTGATAGAGCAATGAACTCATCAGCAGGAAACAAAAGAAATAAAAACATGAAACAGAATTGATCTTAACAAAACTGCTATGTCTGTGAATTCAATAAAACCTCTTACAATCCATAAACCTGCAGGGTCCAGCTCTTCAGGTCTACTTCTATCTGTCGTCCCGTCTTCCCACCAGGCCATAAATGACCTTGGCTAGGAGAGACGCCCCCGTGATCCCAGAAACTGCAGTCAGCGTCTTCCACGTTGACGCTGAGCTCTCGTGTCTCCTTATGAAGCTCTTGTAGTCGGTGGGTTCCAGGACGTACTGGCGACCATCTTGCGGGGCCTGCAGCCTCATCACTTGGCCTCCCTCCAGCACCACCTCCCCAAACCCGGTCAGGGTGCTCCCCACGCGAAGCAGCTCCTCGCTTTCCTGCAACGCCACGGNTCCCCAAACCCGGTCAGGGTGCTCCCCACGCGAAGCAGCTCCTCGCTTTCCTGCAACGCCACGGGCTTCTCGCCGCCCAGTTCAAGCACCATGTCCACCAAGCCCACCTCAGCGGATCTCATGCGGTGGTAAACCCTCTCCAAGAAGGACCCGGAGGCCTCCAGCGGATCCTGCACCTTCACACACACGTTAGCGATGTAGGCGTCACGGCTCACCAGACTGAAGGGCACAGAGTTGTTGGTCTCTTGACGGTACATTTCTCGATACTTCCTGGAAAATGAACCAAAATGTCATTAGAAGGATGTAAGCTGCTTTTTTTTTTTTTTGNTTTTTTTTTTTTTTGCAGCCCACACTGGTGAGACTTTCGAGTCGGAGTTCGAATTGTCTTTGCCTCACATCATCAATTACAAGCAAGACAACTAGAAAAAGACATTAAATGTATATCAAACTGAGATTCAAAGAAAAAAATTCCCCATTTCATACAAATCATTCAGCAGTATAATGTAATACATACTGCTATGTACATTTTTAGTGGCTTGTACTTGTCTATAGCAAATGGTTTCATTTTTTCATTTTATTTTCCTTTTGGCCCCTCTTGAGGGTAACAAGGAACAAAACAAGCATGAGTTGTACATAGGTGGTAACCAGCACCACCCTGTAGGTAAAATCTCAAAGTATGGGTACAACAGCTATGAGGGTCACCTATACTGAAAAGATCTTTATCACTCAGCTGCATCTGTTTCTTCTCTTCAGGCTTCCAAGTCACATGGCCATATTAAAAGATAAAATACTTCCAGCCAAGTACCATTTCCAAAGGGTGCTAGCTGATTCCAAAACTGTTTAAACCCCCAAAGAGATACAACCTCTTAGTGGCTATCCAAAAGATATATCTGTAAAAAAAATTTCATCAATGAAGTTTTCCAAATATTTAAAAGAACTGACTTTCCATAGGACAGCCAGTGATTATTAAAGCTTGCAGCGGGAAAGTCTGACCCATTTATTATTCAATAAAATAAGCTTTTTTTATTTCAGGTTTGCGCATATCACACCAGCCCTGAAGGAGATTTACCTGATCGAGAAATAAACTTTCCCTCTCACACAAAAGCTAAACCAGAGCCTTATCACCTGCAAAATCAGAATCTTGAAGTCTGGATGTTTGGTATTATTCTGTTTAAAGTACCATGTCTTGGTGAAGGAGTTCCAGTACTTCCAGTGCTCCTCCACTGCTATCTTCTGAATCACCCCAAAGCATTTTGGGACAAACTTGCTGGCCAGAGGCTCACCATCTGCCTGGACCACACCTGAAAACAGACAAAGAGACTGTAATCCTATTTCACATATCTCAGTTACTTATTTACCCAAAACTAACACATGATCTGTTAAATTATTTGCACTGTTTGAAACATTTTACCTTCTACAGCAACATACTGAAGCCGCTTGTTGGGGGAAGCTTTCAGTATTCTGACCAAATGTTGGTCTGGCTTGAAAATGGGTATTTCCTAAAGTTGGAGAACAAAAAAAAAAAAAAAAAAAAAAAAAAAGCTTTGTGAGCATCTTTAATGTAACTTGTAACTTCAAAACTAAAACGTTTAATTTTAAAAAACAAACAATGACGGACATACCTTCAGCTTCTGTATCTCTTTCTTCTTTTCTTGATATAAGTGATAAAAGAGGCCAGAAAATGCAAAGCTTGATCCTACGCCGATCAGAACGCCTACAGGAAGATCGCCCATTGTGTCTGTGTGGCAAAAACACGAAAAGCAAAAAGAAAAGTGCTCAAATAAACTGCTGTTGAAGTAAGCTACGTGTTTTTAATGGAAGATTTGATAAATGACAGAACAGTCAAAATGTAAACAAACTTACCTGTTAAAAGTTACAAGTAAAACTATGACACACCTGTAATTTGGTCCTATAAATCGAAAACAAAAGTTTTTCCAGTTTCATTTCCGCGTTGACCACGTTACGTCACACTGCATTAGCCAATAGGATAAAAGCAGCAGTTTACGTTTGATCTGTTATTTACCACCAGAGGGCAGTATCGTCATATTAGAACCACAGAGTTGCGCTTGTAAGCTCCACCTTTAAAAAAAAAAAAAAAAAAAAGAGCTTTTACTAATGCGTATTTTGATTAATTACTCATCGGTAATATTATAATATATAGAAACAAGTGGAAAATTCTGCCACAAGATCAAATTTTAATCATCATTATTTAAATAAATTAAAGTCTGCACCGAGTTGAAACAATGCTTTTAGCTCTACATTCAGAAAAAAAAAAATTGCTTGTCAGACCCAAAAATTACCAACAAACATTCATTAGCCACCAAGAGTCTGAGATCATTTTTGCAATTTTAGTTTTTTTTTTAATTGAATTTGGCATTTGTTTGTCATAAAATGTGTCATCACTGACCTCTGCAGCAACCAGTCTCCTGATTCTTAAAGTGACACTCCTGAGTCATAAAGTAAAGCGTCATAGACTTTGTTAGCTTCCTTTTTCTGAATAGATTATGTTCTCATGGCAAACAATATGTCACTCCACGCCTCTTTTAAATCTCTGGTTATATTTTCTCTTGTCATTTGTAAACTGGCTTCATTCATTTTTTTTTTCCTGCTTTTTAATCTTCAGACCTTGGAAAACGTTGCTCGAATGAAAAACAGCTCAGTTCTCTGTGCAAGCAATCAATCAAACCCTTTATTCAAACAGGCAGATTCACTGAGATTAATATCTCTTTTTCAAGAGAGAACACGTACAAAAAACAAACAAACAAACAAAAAAGAAAAACAATAAAAGGCAGCTTTTTTTTTTTTTTAGNCATGTTAAAAAAAAAAAAAGTTCCCTTCTCTTTGTTAAAAAAAATACACCACATTTTTAAAAATCTAAAATACAAGTGAGTGAGAAGTTCATCACTGGTGATAAAGAGCAGCATAGGAGTTTTAGGATGAACTGTGAACCATGCATGTAAACAATATTGCCATAATCCAGCTACTCTTCACTACATCTTAGATTCCAGAGTGGGGTTACATACGGAACACCACCCACAGCTATCCTAATTGACTGTAAAGGTAAGGCAGGGTTACGTCTTTGGTGGTTTGGGGATGAGATTTGAGGCAGAATAGTGATTCCTCCTGGTCCTAATGGCCCACAGTCCTGCACATTTTCCATCTCTCCCTGCTCTGCCCACACTTGACCAGCTGTATCAGGTGTGTTCACTTCAAGAGTTGGTGCCTCCCAGCTGCTGACTAGCTTACCTCATTAGCTTACTCACCTAGAGCAAGGAGAAATGGAAAATATGTAGCTCTGTGGGCCGTCAGGACCAGGATCGGGAACATGTGTTGCTCCACTCCATGTGTAATCCCACCCCAAGCTCAGCAAAACGCTCTTATTTCAGTAGGCAAGCGCAGACATAATTGTATGATGGTCTTCCAACCAGCAGAAGAGAAACATGATTTACTTCTGTCTAAAAATCAAATCTATGCTGCAGCTGCAGCTACTATTCACCATTGCACTAAATCTTCAGAGCATTTCAAACGCCTATTTGGGAGTAAACCGGGATCTACAATAATGATTATACAGGCATGATGAAAATAACTGTCACCTAAACTAAAATGAAAATAGAGCAGCAGAAAAGAGGAATGTTCATTATTGACAGAAAATTCATATTCATCCTTTTCTCCTAATATTCAGATTCTGATGTTGCTTCTTCTCCTGAGAATATGTTTGCCCTTTGAATGTGCATTGAACCCACTGTGACATTTGAGCTGACAGTCACTTTTGTTGTTATTTGAAACACCTTTTCATCAAACATAAGCAGCCTCACAGACATACAGTTTGTTCTTAAGCAGTATGGACACACTGTGATCATATGCCAAAATGGCAACTGGCTGGCAGTCTTATTACAGGGACTAAATGATGTGTTGGTGGATACAGTCGCCTCAGGAAACTGAAAGAATGATGCAAAAAAGAGACAATAAATCAGGACAAAATTTAAAAGTCTGGTATCATCCCATCTTTTTTGATAACGTGACACAATGGACATTACAACTAAAGAAATGTCCTCAAATCCTACCTTCACTAAACTCTTCCCTTCCTCTCACACATTCCTCCATCCTGGAGGTTTCTGTCAAATTATTATATCCTGCAAGAAATCACTCAGAGATGGTGAAGATGGTTGATACAGGAGGTAGAGATGTACAGTAATTTCAAAAAGCAAGGTTGGTTGGTTTTTTGTATTAATGGAAAGTTATGATGTCTATGACAGAAGGAGAGGTCCTGCTGGCATTTTAGATTAAAAGATCCATTTCATATGACAGAGATCTTCATATGAGACTTTTAGCAAAATGTTTGATTGTATGTATTGTATTGTTTGTAGCAGTGCACACAAACATGTCACGGAAACAGCTTTGTGATTTTTAATGTTTTCATCTCAATTCAAAGATGAAACTTTTGACAAAACTGTACATTCAAATGGTTTATGGAACATTTCAGCCCTCCAATAGATTGTGTCCAAATTAAAACCAATGCTGTTTTTCTTTGATTGGAAGAAACAGCAAGGTTTTCATCCAGCGGCGATATGATGCAATAGTTTTTCCTCTCATTGTTTTATTGTAACACACACACACACACACACACACACACACACACACACACACTGGGATCATAATTTCACTTTCTGATCTTTGTGCAGAATTTGATGACGCTGTTGAACCTTTGTAATTACCATCATTACCTTTATTAAAATATCTAAGACATTTATGATACGATTCACAGCTCAAAGGTGTATTTAGACTCTAATGTCAGCATCATGTCAGCATCCCTGGAGTGGAGAGGTTTTAACACCATCATCAAAGGTTCCTCATGTTTTGCATTATAAATTATTACCACATTAAGTTTGAATCATTAGTATTAATAGCATTAATGCTAACTGAGGACCTTCCAGACATTATATTTCATGAGTTATATGTCACCTGACCAGGATGGATTACAACATAAACACATAGATCTTCAGCTAAAGTGTCCAGAGTTTCCACAAAGGCTGGAAAGACACAAATTCAACATATTTCAGTGAAGCCAAAGAGAAAACCTTTAACTAGAGAGGCAAAGATCGTTTTTATGACAGGAAGGACTGAGTTTATGAGAAGCGTGCTTGTAAGTTTTAAGAAACATCAGCAACACCAACGCGACTGCCATGGCAGAGGTTAACAATTGTAGCCTCAACCGTGTGGAGCAATTTCACCAAATTATCAAAATTACTACTAAAGCAATGGCTTTTTGACAGTAATGAGCAATAATAGGCAGCGTAGTCCTAAAGATTTGTGTTAGCTTAAACTGTGGATCAGAAACCTTTTGGCCTCAGAGATCAGCAAATGTGTTTACGAGAAAGTAGTTTGGTGAACCCAGCAGGACTCCAAAGCCCAAATGTTTGACTTTCAATCCACAGGAAGGTTTTTCCTGACATGAGTCAAAGGTTTTATAAGCCTCTGTGATTCACTCAGTGACAATAAAACCACATGAGGAAAGAGAAGGACATGGTCAGAAGTTCTCAATCTTTTGGGACCCATTTCTTGACCGAAATGACAGAAGCACAATCAGCTCTATGTAATCTTTCATAAACACGACCATTGAAAATGTATAGTGTTTGTATTATTTAAATTTTATATAACTGGCAGTCTCTGTTTTATTTATGGAGGAGGGTTTTTTTTTTTTGTTTGATTTATTTATTTTACTGGTTGTTTTGACTGTGTGCTTATTCATTGTTGTTGTATATGGGGAAAATGACACAAAGTTAAATACATTGAGAGAGAGAGAGAGAGAGAGAGAGAGAGAGAGAGAGAGAGAGAGAGAGAAGCACGTTGCCACCCAAGGAATCAATGTACAGACACTAAGACTCTGTTTTGTTATCTGTACCATGTATGTATATATATATGTAGGCTGACCCTCAACAGGACAAGCGGGTACAGAAAATGGATGGATGGATGTTTCATGGATGGAAATAGATGTAATAACCTTATTTTCTTTCAGGGTAGGAGTGCACAATTACAATCCTGCTTGGAGAAAAAAAAGTAGAAATGTTTTTTTTTTTTTTTTCNAAAAAAAAAAAAAAAAAACTGAAATACGCGTAATCACGTTGTCTTCTCTCTGTTCTCCACAGTTTGACGTAACCACTTCTGGTATGTACGCTCTGCATCACTATTGGCCACAGGAGTCCTGCAGGGAGCATTAAAGTTGCCGGTCATTTTGTATGTTTGAGCCTAATATATTCAATTTTCATACATGTAATGTTACTGACAATCATTTCCCAAAGCATACTGCTGGAATGGTGAATTAAAAATGTTTTTTCTACCTTCCAGACCTCCATTGGTTTCAGTTCATTCTGGTACGCTATTAAAATCAACTTGTTGATATTTGAAGCGTTCTTGGGATAGGTAATCCATCATCATGAACAAGATGTATATTCAGGTTTTTTTTTTTAAGTTATGTAATTTAAGCATTTAAGCCAATAAAAAGTGTGGAATGATCTGAAAATGCTTTGTGTTGTCTGTTCTTCACTTCAGAGAGAATTTTTATTTATTATTATTATTATTATTATTATTATTATTATTATTATTATTATTATNTTCAGAGAGAATTTTTATTTATTATTATTATTATTATTATTATTATTATTATTATTATTATTATTATCATTGGAGATTAATTATGGCGATATTATTTTCCTGCCAGGATCTTCTTCAACCATTTGAAAAAATCCAGACATTCTTATATTTATTTATTTTTTAATAAAGAAAAATAACTTTAGACTTTGGAGGGTTAAAACAAACAAAGGTTGACTCGTGTCTTACCGGTAGCCTGTTTTCCTCCTTCCCTCACTACTGACGTTCATGGATGATGTTTAATTAGTTTGTTGTTAGTTGGTCAAGGTAAAAACCCCAGAGGGCGGAGGAGGAGGAGGAGGAGGAGGAGGAGGATTTCAGGAGCGGGCTACTGTTCTGTCTCCCTCAGTGCGCAAGAACGCAGAGCAGTCAGGAGGACTGACTCACGCAAACCTACCGTGGATTATCAATACATATTCAAGTCTTTCACTATATTGTTTTCCTTTAATCGTCAGTGTTTTAATTCATCATGATATCGGGAGTTTCTAAAATCTTCCTCTTTTGGCTCTCCTGCATGTTGCTGGAACCTGTGCGTATATTTCAATCTTTAAACTTTTCTCATGAGCTGAAGTTGGATGTGTTCATTATTTATATGATATTTCTTACAAAGTTATGCATACTGTAGATGTTTTAGTAGTGAGTTGCTTGCACTTTTACGCGCACCGACGCGCTGGCACCGGGTTTGCATGTACCGCGCACCGGGCGCAGCAACTTCCCAAAGAGACCGAGTGTCTTTGTGTGTAACAGAGCATGGAAGCGTTTCATTGGAATTTAATTTTAGGCAAATATGCTCTGTGAATAAATCTTTGGGGACACATTTTAAGATATACTTTGTTATTTGTTAGCTAAATAGGGCCTTGAAGCTGAATTTGTCCTGGAAACAATGATGGTGTGGTTTTAGTGATAAATACATACTGTAAAATTCTTCATCTAGTCAGGTCATCTTGCTGCTATTGAGCTCTGAAAGTCTGTTTTTCTTCAGACTATTTCAGCATGTTTCCGATACAAATCAACTTCTTTCAGTAATTTTCTAGAAATGAGTGAGGATCTGGAAACAAAATAATGCAGATCACTTCAGGTGAATAATGGAATTGGGCTGTTTCAAAAAAATTCTTGATTGTTTTCTTGATTTCACAAAATTCTAAATTAATCCCTGAAATATAAATCTAGAAATCTAAACAAAAGGAAAAAACAAAAGCACTCTAGAACCCCTGGAAAGCATTTAAGCTGATGTGCTAAAGGAAAAAGTGTCCTTTATTATGGTATCATCTTGTTATGGATTTCACCTGACTCCAAGACTTCCTTTGTCTAGGAAGTAAGATTTCACTTTCTTTTTATTTTTTTCTCTTTAAAAACTTTTCTGCAGCTCCCTTGTCAGCATAGTATTTGTCTCCAGACTGTCACAAATCTTTTCAGCCCAGATATAATCTTGGCTTTGTGTGTCAATCACCAAATTCCCACAAGCTCTGCAGGTCTTTAACAGTCTGAACCAAACTGTGGGACAGACGGTGACAGTTTTCAGTGACATTCATGTGTTTTTTATGTTCTCACTAATCTTTCATGACTAAGGTGAGTGTCTGGTGGTCTCCTAACAGGACACCATGGCAACAGCCTCCTTTGTCTTCCTCAGAACTCAGTGGTCTCCACCATCCTTATTTGCAACTATCTCCTGCAGAAAAGCACGTATGATTCACGCTGGCATTCAGTTAGAGGTCAAAGCTCTTAGAATCTGGGGACCAGAGTCGTATGGACTCATTTTGTGGCTAACAATAGCCTCATATACGACCAGTTTGATTAATGTCCACAGAGAAGAGACTCATTCAACTAAGTAACAGCTATAAATCAGCATCAGCACCTTCAGCATCTAGTGTGTAACTCCTGTGGTAAACTCTCACACCAACAGGGAAATCTGATCCAGCTTCATGTGGAAGATTCATGGGAAATTCCCTTCAAATATTCAAATCAAACAAATAATACTGATTTTATGTCTGTCAAGATGGAAAGATTAATGGCAGCCCAGGTCAGACTCATCTCAGGGATGATGCATGTTTGTCTTTTTTCAAGACACCACAGATCCCTCTGGAATGTGAAGACATTTTTTACAATTTGAATCTGGCTTTTTGTTTTTGTCATTTAAAAAGTTGAGCTGTACAAATCTAAACCTAAAATCTATGATGCAGGAAGTCAAATTTTCCATCTTGACATTTCTGCCAAGACAACAAGTGTTGTTGTTTCCAGAACAAATATGAAGGATTCCAAATAGATCACGTGACAATCAAGCACGGAGGAGATTTTTGAAAATCAAAGTGACACTGTCCTCACAAACCAGCTAATTTAACTTAAATATTTAAATAATCAGAAATAACGACACGTGACAGTGTTAATGTATTTATTTAAATTTAAATGCATTTTTACCTCTCCTCTCTGCTGCATTTGGCCTTCACTCTGATTAAACTCAGGAAGTACCAAACAGGCTCAACTGCTCTGCATTCTTTAAATGAAGGTGTTCTGGGGTATGTGCCAACTGTAGTAGAGTTTGGNGGGGGGGGGGGGGGGGTTAATGTGGTTTGGTTAAAACTGATATTTTAAAGATGTTTCAATTTAATTGATAATCTCAAACATATCTAATGTTATTTATAAATTCATAAATAAATAAATGTTAACATCATGATGTATTTATTCTGGGTGGGAGATAATTAATTGATTAATTGCAATTTCCTTTCGTAGGCGGAGAATCAGGCCTATAAATGCAGGAGTTTGGGGCTTCCTGTTCATTTCAGAGTCTACTAGCAGAAAGGCAGGGTAGTTTGCTGCAGATGGCCCAAGCTTAAAGGGGCCCGGCATGTATGCAGGAAAACCTATCTGCTGCTTTGTAGTTTTCTTTTCTTTAAACCAGTTCTTGATTTAGTTGTTCTTTTTTCTTTTTAATGCAATTTTTGGCCAAGATTGTCTCCTGCGCTGTCAATAATCTGCACAGCTGTGGAGGAAAATAAAGAACAGGTGCTGCTAAAAGCTCTCAAGATCTTTTCTTTTTGCATTTCTCATCGCTCAACCAACATCACAGAAACAGTTTTCTAGATTTTTTTTTCATTTTGTAAAAAAGTTTCAAGAGTTTTCAAAAGTCAATCGTTCATTATATTAAATTATGAAAAACACACAACTGACAATTTAGGGATTTTTGAAAATTCTTTATTCGGAATGTCCTGACTTGATATCCCTTCAGATTTGTCTTTTTTCCCCCCAGAATTAGAATTTTCTATAAATAAGGAAAAAAAAAATTCACATGCCAAAATTTTCCTATTACAAGATTTTTAAGAGCAGCTTTTGAGGTGGGGAATCAAAGCCAAATTTATAAAATGAAATATACTTCAGAGGAATATGTTGTATTTCATCTGACTAATAATGACACAAGTACTGATTGACAGTATGTGTATGGGCGTCAGAAATTAAACAAAGTTTCTTTCTTCACAGATGTCTTCAATGCAAATGTGTGAAATGATGATGGAAGTAGAAAGAGAGAGAGAGCAATGTCTATCTCAGATTGAGAACAAAACAACAGGTATGTATCATTTTCTATCACCGAGATTAAGACTTTCCTGACTTTCAAAGACTTGGAAAAGGTTATCCACGCTTTCATTTCCTCCAGGCTTGATTACTGTAATGCACTTTATTCTGGTATCAGCAAAAGAAATATTCACTGGCTTTAGATAATTCAGACCGCTGCTGCTCGGCTTTTAACAAAGTCCAGGAGAAGTGACCACATCACTGGCTGCCTGTCAGTTTTAGGATTGATTTTAAAATCTTATTGCTTGTTTTTAAAGTCATGCATAATCAGGCACCCTGCTTATATACGTGATCTTTTAACTTTTTACAAGCCCTGATCGCTGTCTGAGCTCCTCTGGCAGGAACCTTCTGGTGGTTTCCAAATCTTGCCTTTCACCAAAGTGCCCCTAAATTATGGAACTCCCTGCCAGAGAACCTCACTCAGTCTCACTCAGTATCTTCTCTTAAGACCAGTCTTAAGACTTATTTCTATTATATGGCCTTCACCTAACTGCGGTAACTGTTCTTATTATCTGTTTATCTTACTTTATTATTTTTTAAAATTTATTTTCTCTGTGTGGTTTTAAATTGTTTTAAACTGTCACTTCATTGTGTGTTAAACTCGGATATATTGTTAAGCACCTTGTAATTCTGTTTTGAAAGGTGCTATAGAAATAAAGTTATTAAAATTATATTATTAAACATGTCTGTGTCATGCTGGCAGCATGAAAGGAGACATATTACGCTATTTGTTATTTTCCTCATCGCATTTATAGTGTAATATAGAAGGAGTATGCTTGTCTGTATGCAAAGTGTCAAAAATTAAGGTTGACGCCTTTAGAATTACACCCAGTAAGAGGTTCTGAACTACCCTGAAAGCTCCGTTTTTGATTGGTCCTTTATTTATAATAACTTGTTGATGTCAATATGTAACACATGGTAATTACACACCTGGTTAGATACAAAATACTGTGCTAGTGGGTGATTGTTCAGGCTGCATCTGTGTTTCACAATCTGTGGGTTCGACCAGATCAAGCAGCTCACCAGTCAGAACAGAGACAGGGCAGGCTTTTTGAGAGGGAGCCTTAAAGAGGTAGTGCCTAAAATGGTCTGTTTTCACTCAGTGTGCACAGCAGTGTTACAGCAAGGGAGAGAAGCAGTGGATCAATGTTTTTTTTTGTTTTGTTTTGTTTTTTGTTTTTTTGCAATGAAACCATACGAAATGTTTCAAAATAGACCCCTAAATGAAAATAAAATAAATCTATATCATAAATCCCCTTTAATAAATCCATACAGGGTCTCTGATGGAATGACAAAACCAGTTATGCTGCACTGTAAAAACACCAACGCTCTAAAGACAACAAAGTGCTCAGCTTCACGTTAGACCTGCATGGCTGAACACTGTTTTCCACGTGTTGCCACTGCAGGCCTCTGATTGCTTTGTGTCAGTTCAAGTAAACTTCCTAACTGATAAAACTTTTTGATTAAAGGACCATAAAGGACCAAATTAAAATGTTTAAGCCCAGCAACTACCGGCATACAAGTTATGTTACTGACAACCTAAATGTAAAACCTTATTTGAATTTTTCTATTATTTTGCCAAATCCATAATCTTTCAAAATCAAATGTTCAGGTCATACTCGCAACTTAAAATTCAGTGTTTTTCCTGCTAACACTTATATGCATGATTGATTGTAGAATGTACAGTCATTTTAATTTCTCAGTAAAAGCACCATTTCTGCTGGAACTATATTCTTTGGTGGAGACATTTTCTTCCATGCAGCTCTGTGTCAGATCAGCTAAATTAAGTAACTTCAACAAAAAATAAGAATGACATTTGGTTTGCTGTGATAAATTATATATCTCAAGCATGTTTCAAGTCTCTACAAGTTGATTTTAATAGCAAACTGGAATGAACTGAACCCAATAGCAGTCTGGAAGGTAGGAAAAACAATCTAAAATGTACCGCTCCAGTAGTATGTCTTTGGAAATGGTTGACAGCAATGCAACGTGTGTGCAGGTTGTGTTTATTGTGCTCAAACATGCAAAATCACCGGCATGTGCCTTTAAGATACACATCTCATGCAGAGTGACAGGAATGAATGAAGACTGCTAAATGATTAACCAATGATTTAAAAAAAAATAATAAATAAACAGTCATTCATTTCCTTCCTAACTCATTTGCATTAAATTTTATTGAGAAAATACAGCAGCATGGAACTCATTTAGCTGATTTGTTGTTTTAATTTATTGTTGATGAGGCTTAAATTACATATCTGTAAGTGGTTGCTGCATATTCACGTAATTATATTCTACTGAGAAGACTTTAAATATGTTTACTGAGCCTGTGTTTCCCCGTCCCAAAGCTCACCGATGCAGGTACCAGGAGACTCCTCTTGTTTCCACACTATGTAAAAACCATTAACTCCTCATTATGGTTTTAATTTAGTTACGACTTTGTCTGGTATGGATTCCACCAAACTTTAAAGCTGTCAAATCCTCAGAGTAACGAAACAGATGATCAGTGTGTGTTGGCAGAAACGGTGAGCAAGTGTGAATTAGCCTCTGAGACCAAAGCTACAGCAATCTGCTGAATTCAAATAACAGCATAATGAAGGAGCTGTTTTATTAGTCATGGTGGCAATGTGTTAACTCATCAGCTGTTATGACTCAGGGCAACTGACCTGAGTTAACATGTTGTGGGTGTCATGGAAACGCAAAGGCTCCACCTTCATGCGAGGAAACGTGAATCAGGTTTCTGTTTATCTTAGAGCTGCTTTAAACAGATTGTGTTCATAAACGTGTACATGTTTATTCTGTTTCTACAGTGTATATGATGCTTCTCTCTCTCTCTCTCTCTCTCTCTCTCTCTCTCTCTCTCTCTCTCTCTCTCTCTCAGGTTGCACTGGGGTGTGGGACAAGATTACCTGCTGGCCCAGTGCAGATGTTGGGGAGGTAGTCACCATCCCTTGCCCCAAATATTTATTCTACTTCTCCAAAGATGTCCATGCAGGTACAAATTCAGTTTAAAAAGCAGGTTGTGTGGGGATCTGTGTGCGTGCGTGCGTGCGTGCGTGCATGTGTGTGTGTGTGTGTGTGTGTGTGTGTGTGTGAGAGAGAGAGAGAGAGAGAGAGAGAGAGAGAAAGAGAGAGAGAGAGAGAGAGAGATAGAGTGAGTGTACCCATGTTGTAAAGTGACATGACAAATGGCTTTTTCCAGCATGAGAGTGCTTGAATATATATAGTAGATATACCTGTATAGTAGGTGTTAAACTTTTTTTTTTAGTTGTGTAATATTCATCCCCCTCCTGTTCTGACTGTCATGGCGTCTCTCCTGTCTGCATACTGACTGTTTTTCTTTCCACTGGGTCATCCCTCAGTAAATTGGTTCCTGCGTATCATTCCTGTTTTTCCCTGTGATGCTGCTGAGTTGTTGACAGGAGGATTTAGTGCAATAAGTTAATATTTCCACTGCTCCTATCATGCTGCTCATTGACTGGGAATCATGGGAAGTTCAGCTGTGTGGGATTTGGTGTTTTGATTGAATAATAGATTGGTGGAAGATTAACATGTCATCTCACCCCAGTTATTCATTTCCTTATTGTTATAAGTTTGGAGACTTTTTATATTCTAGCCTAGACATTTAGCTTTCCATGGTGTCTTGGTTTTCTTTTGGATGTTTGTCAGGTTGATCTTAAACTAGAGAGATGTAATCTGTGTTTGTTTTCAAGGATTGTTATATTCTTGTTAGTATCATGCCATCATCTTGATAGTACTCAAGGGTGTCCTCAAGTGGTGGCTATGGGTGGAAAGTGTCTGAACATTTTGAAGCACATGGGTCTCTGCAATGAACCAGCCTGCTTTTTATGCTATGTTCACATTATGGACTGAAGTGGTCCAAATCTGATTTGTTATTACTGGTATTAGTGCAGTGCCAATTGAAAACGTGCCTGTTCGGACCAGGCTGGACTTTATGGTGTGCCACAGCCTGCCATCATTGCTTATGGAGAGAAGCATATGCTGCTGCACCTGGAGCGTATCCTGTCACGTGGTCTACTTTTTACCGGCACAGCTCAATTTGAGAACCGCTCATCCAAACAACTTCACACGCAACACTGCACGTCCTTGGATCCTGAGCAATAAACCTGCCAAATTTCAGCTTCATTCAGGGCTGGGTTCTAGAGATATTGTAGCCACAGATAGACAGGACACTCAGACAGAGATTTCTGTCTAGTAAAGTTTATGGTTAAGATGTATCCATGAAACATGTACTCCTTAGAGCTTAGCCTTTGATCAAAACATACTGAAGACAAATTTTTAATATTTTAATAATTAGTGCCTCTTAAGTGAGTAGGGTTGCTATCCATCCTGCATAATACAGGATCATCCCAAATTTCAAAATGTTGCATCCCGTATTGATTCAACACCCCACCCCCCCACCCTGCCTGTATATTGCCAGAACAAAGGTGGAAATCCTATAAGTGAGGTGAAAGCCCCTGACTACAAAAACTGGATTAACATCAGGGAATTACTGCAGATAATTAAGGTTTTTAGTTCTAAAAAAAAAAAAAAAAAAAANAAAAAAAAAAAAAAAAAAGACAATAAGGGACAAGGGACAAAGACTGTTAGTAATGAATGACCAACACACAACAACCCTTTATTGTAAAATGTGCAGTTGGTTCTCCACTAAACTTTTTAGCACCAAGCACCTGGAGAGAGAGAGAGAGAGAGAGAGAGGTCCTGCAAAGTGCATATCTTTCTTTTGTCATTTTTGTCTCGCTCACTGCCTGTGTCTCTCCGGCTGTCTCCCGAGACAGACAGAGAGACACAGGCAGCTCATTTCATTCAAAGCTAGCTGGCCAGCTTCAATATGGAAGTGTGCCTGTGTGTGCATTGTGCTACTATTGTGCTACTATTGTGCTTATAAAAGGAAAGCAAAAATAAAATAAGGAAATATGCAATAAGCAAGAAATTTCCTTTGTAAAGCCTAAGTCTGGCAATATTAGACAGTCTGAAACTGCATTGATGAAAAAGTGCAGTGCCCGTGACTGCAGCCTGCTATTAGTACCTGTGTAGCGGAGTATATGCTGCTGCACCCGGAGCGTATCCTGCTGCCATGCCCAGAATGTATCCTGCCACGCGCAGACTACTTTTTACTGGCACATCTGAATTCGAGAACTGCTTATCCAAACAACTTCATACGTGACACTACACACCCTCCGGCGCATTATACCTGCCGAATTTCAACTTCACACAGTGCCGGGTTGTAGAGATATTGGTGCCACAGACAGACAGACAGAGAAACTGTAATTATAATAAGATTTTGCCCTCATGTGACTCATTTCTGATTTTTTTCAGAGCAGCATGAACAAACTATATCAGATTTTTTTTTTTCAGATCAGATTTGGGCCACTTGAATGATTGCTGAGAACAGTCAGATCAGAATTTGTCATCCAGTGTCCGTGCCTCACAACCTGGTGAAAATAAATATGGAAGACAGTTACAATGGTGATGGGGGTCAGTGGAGGATGAAGAGATAACGCATAGATATAAGATATCTAACTATAGTTAGATATCTTATATCTATCTGTCTTTATATAGAAAAGACAGAAATCTCTGTCTGTGGCACCAACATCTCTAGAACCTGGCACTGTATGAAGTTGAAATTCAGCAGATTCATTGCTCAGGACCCAAGGATGTGCAGTGTCACGTGTGAAGTTGTTTGGAGGAGCGGTTCTTGAATTGAGCTGCAGGTATAAAGTAGTCCACGCAGCAGGATATGCTCCGGGAGCGATGGCAGGATACTCTCCGGGTGCGGCAGCCCTCTGGTCCAGTGTCTCAACCAGTGTCCTCTGGTCCACAGTCTCAACCAGACCCCGTACAGCAAACAAAGCTAACTCATGAGGACGCGCAGAACAAAATCATGGTAGGCTGCGGCACACACCATAAAATCCAGCCTGTTCAGAACAGGCATGTTTTGAATGGGCACTGCACTATTAGATTTAAAAGGAGAAGTGTACATCCAAGTTAAGCTGAAGGGAAGATATCTCAACTGAGGAGCAGCAGAGTTCCATTTTCATTATTTGACTGTTAAAAAAATTACATTTAGTTTTTTGTTTTTTTTAATGAGTGCATCACATTTTTTGTTGAACGTATGTATGCACAGCCTTTTAGCATCGAGCTGTGTTCCAACCAATGTCAGATACAGTTTTCTTACAATCATGAATATAAACCTTCTAGACAAAATTTCCAAATACAAAAATCATAAGTAAGCATTAGGGTCTGTAATGCGAACTTAAATGCGATGCCTGTAATGCCTGTAGAGGGCGCTGTTTAGTTTGTTTCAACCTGACTCCTGGAATCAGAATATTTTCTTAATATTACTGTTGCGATTTTCAGTTATTGTATTTGACTTTGTGGAGCTGCTGCTTTTCCTATATTTTTTTCCATATTATTAAAGTGTACACGTGTGATCTGAGCATGAACAGATCCAGCTGAGGCAGACGGTGCGGTCATGAATCACTCAGCAGCCTCTACATTTGGGAGAATGTCTGTTCATGGCGGTTGGGCTTACAAACAGGACATTTGAAACAACAACAGAGATGCTACTCACGTTGTTTCTACTTTACTCCATCTTTTCATAATATATGAGATTTTTCCAAAAGGTCACTGTTGTTGAATATTAGTTGGCATGTGCTGTCCTGCACTTTTTTTTTTTTCAAACTATGAATATTTACTAAAGTAGACTGAGCATGCTAGTGGCTCATGATGTTATGCATGATCTTGACACCTTCTGTTTCTAGCTGCGTGTTGTGGGATTTAAAAAAAAAAAGATATACCTTAAAGGATATTGTATAGCTCAAATATGAACAAAACAAGACACAACAAAGCAGTGAAGCTTACTGGCTCTCCGTACTGTCGTGCTGATCAAAGATACGTGGTGTTTATTTGTCCTCCTTTAATTTACGAGAAAGCTCATAAGGAAGTTGTCCTAATTATGTATAACAAAACCACTGCCTGGAGAAATTGACTGAATTACAGTTTGTTGTACTTGTTTTTTGTACTTCCAGAGATGATTCTCCTTTGATTTCTCCCTATCTCATAAATTTAATCATTTACCATGTTGTATAGCTCTGCTGTTTGAGTCAGTGAGTGGCAGGTAGACCTCAGGTTTTTATTTTACTCGTGCTGTGCCCTTTGACAACGTGACTGTTCAGAACAGGCCGGACTTTATGGTGTGTGCCGCAGCCTGCCATAATGTTGTTCTGCGCGTCCTCCTGAGCTAGCTTTGTTTGCAGTGCCCATTCAAAACCTGCTTGTTCGTGCTGGGCCAGTCTTTATGGTGTGCACCGCAGCCTGCCATAAGTACCCATGGAGCAGAGCATATGCTACAACACCCGAAGCATATCCTGCCACCGCGCCCAGAGTGTGTTCGGACCGGGCTGGACTTTATGGTGCCGTAGCCTGCCATAATTTTTTTCTGCATGTCCTCGTGAGCTAGCTTTGTTTGCAGTGCCCTAGAGTGGAGCATATGCTGCCACGCCCGGAGCGTATCCTGCTGTGCTGACTACTTTTTACCAGCACAACTCAATTCAGGAACCGCTCATCCAAACTACTTTGCACGTGACATTGCATGTCCTTGGGTCCTGAACAATGAACCTGCTGAATTTCAACTGCATTCTAGAGGTTTTGAGAGATATGTCTTTCTCAGCCGCTGAGAATGAACTTGGGTTGTCACTTACAGTGATGCAACAGATAATTATCAAACTCTGCAGCAGAGCTTTTAGACACTTTCAGCACATTGTTTTGCACAGGAACTTTGTAGTTGAGTCTTAGGGTCAGCTGCGTGTTGCTAACATAGCAACACGTGTCATCAAGAAGCACTTGGGGTAATCACAGCCTGATACGGTCTGAGATTATAAGCCAGTTTTCAAACCTGGTAGTCCTGTCTGATTGCTGACATTTTGCCATTCAATCGCTTTTCTGCCCAGATCATGGTTAGATTTTAAAGTTGCATTGTACAACTCAGGGAATCGCTCTGCGTGGGCTACAGGCTTCTCCTCCGTTGCTGTGTCGCTTCTGCTTATGTCACGTACAGCTGCTCTCTCATCGACTGAGCGTTGGAAAGGTCAGCAGCAGAAGTGTCAAAGTTGACTTTGGTTGAAATTTGTGGGCAGCCGCAAAGCCGTGAATCTGAGCGTTGCGCCTTGAGGTTAGGAGTCACCGCTCAGCTCCCAATACACAATAATGGAACACCGAGCTCAGTGCACAGCTCACAGCTTATCACGTGAAGGCACCCTTAGTCATGTTTATCGACCCTGTTTCTACCAGTAGAAGGTGCTGTTTTTGTTAAAAACCTGAAAAGGTGATAACACTGTATGCTACATGTACAGCACAAAATGATAGATTTGTTTGCTCACATGTGGCAGACATCAGGTATTCTCTGTCAACACGTAAACATAAAAATAACACATGGAATTTAACTTTCTCACATCAGTTTGGCCCACATTGTAATCTGGAAATAAATCTGATATGTATCTGGCAGTATGACTGTCATAAACGCACAGATCAGAATTCCCTTGTGTTTCTGACTCTCGCTTCATAAAATTCGGGATATGAATAACGTGGCAGATCATTGTTGCACCAGCTTAAGATGCAACAGAAAGAAATTTATGGTTTTCCTTGATTATTTTTTTCGTGTTGGATGATGTATCGTGGGACAGGGCATTAAGTCAGGGGGTGGGGTGGGAGGTGATGGGGATGGTCTATATAAAAAGTCCTAGTCTGACCCTGGGAGTAACACTAAAAATGTTGCTTTTACAGTGGCTGGAGACACTTGCAGTACTCTTTTGCTTGTAGCTTTTTTTTTTTTTTTTNTTTTTTTTTTTTTTTGTTTTACAATTAACCTGAGTCCCTCTGCAGATGTGCTGGAGGTGTTGGGTGTTGGGCTGTTCCTGTAATCTGTCCAGTATTTTCTCTGTCATATTCAGGACATGGGAGGACCAGGCATTTATCATCAGCATGTGACTGGTTCATCAAGGAAAAATGGTGTTTTCTAGGAAGCAGTGATGTGACCCAGATGGGAGATAGTGTGACCTTTCCCTCATATCCCTCCAGGGAAAAGAACAAAAGAGTGAGTGGAGAGATGAAGAATTACCAGTTGTGTGGGGTTGAAGGAAGAGGAGGTTTATTTCACTGAGCTGTCACAGGTTGGTGGGATTAAAAGGCCCACGCTGTGCAGGGATGAAATGACGGGGAAACATACATTAACATTAGTCTGTTCTGTACTGTGCATGATATTAAATATGGAGTAAATCAAAAAAACAGCATGGAACTGCTGGTAATCACCTCTGCTACCAGTTTGTGTGATTAACTTTAAGAGGCTGGTTAATGAGCTCATTAGCCTACAAATGACATGAAAATTACTAATAATATAAATAAACGAGGTTATGTAATTTTTTCAATTATGCTTTTTGTCATTTCCCCTCATGTTTATAGTATAATACAGTGGGTACATGCAAAACTTGAGGTTGATGCATGCAGCAATGCATCCAATAAGACAAATCTGCAGATGCTGATCTGCCCTGAACGCTTCCTTTTTGATTGGTTCTTTGCGTCCGTAACTTGTTGACATCAACATGTAACACGTGTGAACTTAACCACCTACACACCTGATTAGACACACTCACCAAATACAAAACTAGCAAGTGAGTGTTTGGTCAGCATTCACGTTTCAGTCTGTTGGTTTTACCAAGTCAGGTATCATTTAGCTGGCCAATTAGACTAGAGTGGGTTTTCCTTAAAGAGACAGTACCTAAAGCAACCTGTTTTCACTCATTGTACATAGTGGTGCTGCAGCAAGTGAATGTAGAAGTGGATGTTTATATTTTTTTGTTTGTTTGCATGTTAAAGCATTGCAAATGTTAAAATAGAACCCCAAATGAAACAACATTCTGTATAACAGCTCCAATTAAAAATATTTTCTAAATAGAATAGAACAAAGTAGAATATCTGTACAAAACCCATGACCTACTGTTCACATCAGTATTCAAAGTATTCACATTAATACTTATAGCAAATATAAATAAGAGCAGGCAAATCTGTATAATATGTCCTCTTTAATTAACTTTAGTAGGCCTGTACAGTAGGAGCATGTTGTCCTATAAATGTCAAAATAGGAATATATTTGTTCTTGAATTCATCTTTTTTTTTGTAAGTGTTAAGCTGTTGTAATGTCCATTCAGCTTCTTGAAATGAATTCTGTTCTATTGTTACCATCAGTAACTGTTGTGAAAGACTGAAGCTATTGACACACTCCACATATGGAGCCATTTGTTTTACAAGCCTCGCATAGAAAAACCAGGAATTACGAAACATGACGCCACAGAGATTCAAGGGCCAAGTCATAAATTTAGTTGCGGTAGAGTTTGCCATTCTCATGAACTCTTTACCTAGCAGGTCAAACACAAACATGCAATCATTCATCTTTTTTTAATAACACATCTGACTTGACCTCTTTCCAAAGCTCCCGATATGACAGACTGCTCGGTAAACTTTCAATGTACAGAAAGTTTTCAGACCCCTTCAATTTTTCCACAGTTTGCAATGCCATAGTCTTATTTGAAAATGTAGTGAATTATTTTCTTTTTCCCCTAAATTAAAATATAATATTCAACACTGGTGAAGTGAAAGCAGAATTGTTATATTCTTTTGTTAATTTATATAGAAAAAAAATAAAACACAGAAATATTGCATTCACTTAAGTATTCAGACTGTTTAGTATGACACCTGAAAGTTTTCTCTGGTGCACCACCCCAGTTCTTATGGTTCTCTCTGAGATGTGTCTGTATTGATGATTTGGAGTCCACCTGTAGCAAATATAATTGATTGGACATGATTTGGATAGGCACACCCATGCCTATATATAAGGTCTCACAGCTGACATGCATATCTGAGCAAAATTGAAGCCATGAGGTCCAAGGAGCTGCCTGAAGAGCTCAGAGAGAGGATTATGTTGAGGGCTACAAAAAAAAAAAAAAAAAAANAAAAAAAAAAAAAAAAAATCTGCCACACTGAATGTCCCTAGGAGCACAGTTGCCTCCATAGTTCTCAAATGGAAGAAGTTCGGAACAACTAGGACACTTCCTAGAGCTGGCCACCCACCTAAAATGAGCAATGGGGGCAGAAATGCCTTGGTACCAGAGATCCTGATGGCCACTCCAGAGATCCTTTGAGAAGCTGGGAGAAACTTCCAGAAGATTAAGCACTAAACCAATCCGGGATTTATGGGAGAGTAGCTAGACATAAGCCTCTCCTGAGTAAAAAGCAAATGAAAGCCCGGTTGGAGTGTGCCCATAAACATCTGAAGGACTCTCAGACTGTGAGAAATAGGATTCTGTGGTCTGATGAAACAAAGATCAAATTGTTTGGCATCAATTCTAAGCAACATGCGTGCCACAAACCAGGCACTGCCCATCACCTCTGCAATATCATCCCAGTGGTGATGCATGGTGGTGGCAGTATCATGCTGTGGGGATGTTTTTCAGCGGCAGGGATTGGAAGGCTAGTGGATTAATGATAAGGTGACTGGAGCAAAGTATAGAGATATACTTAATGAAAACTTACACCAGAGCACCCAGTACCACCAACAAGGCCAGAGATCCATGTTTCAGCATGATAATGACCCAAAACAGCAAGCAAAAATAACACAGGAATGGCTTAGGGACAACTCAGTGAAGATTCCTGAGTGGCCCAGCCAGAGCCCAGACTTGAATCCAATAGAGCTTCTCTGGAGAGAGCTCAAAATGGCTGTTCATCAGGGCCCATCTAACCTGGAGGAACTGGAAACCATCTGCATGGATGAATGGTAGAAAATGCTTAAATCCAAGTGTGCAAACCTTATGGTATCATCACTCAAAGACTTGAGGCTGTAATTGCTGCTGAAGGTGCCTCAACCAAGTACTGAGTGAAGGGTCTGAATACTTATGTAAAATGCAATATTTCTGGTTTTATTTTTTTGTAAATTAACAAAAGAATATAAAAATTCTGCTTTTACTTCACCAGTGTTGTATTATTTTTTGATTTAGGGGAAAAAGAAAATCTAATACATTTTCAAATAAGACTATGACATTGCAAAACTGTGGAAAAATTGAAGGAGTCTGAAAACTGTCTGGAGGCACTGTATATGAAAGATAATTTAATGTCACAAAGTCTACAAAGCCACTTTTTTTTAACCTACACGCCACATGCCAGGCTGATTAACTTGTTTGAGCTCTCCTGGTTTTTATGCATGACACTGAAAATCCTTCCACTCATGTTTTGGGGGGATGATGAAAGCATTCTTCTGGTAGTCCCTCGTACAAGCCAAATCCAGCAGTGGCATGAGCTGAAACAGCAGGGACTTATCGCCGCCTTTGTGTCTTGGCATGCTGTTTGAGAAAGCTATGCCTCCATCTTCTCCGCAGTACGCCACTCAGGTATTTGTGAGCTGAGTGTTTTTAATGCCAAACACATTCTGAGACTTTACATTGCTGATCGTTTCCCAACTCCGAGTGGGTTTGATAGCAGCTGTGGGGCGATACGGTTGGGAAATGTGAGGAATGTCCTACATTTAGTGTTGTACGGCATCCAGCATGGGGATTAAGCTGTCAGCAACACAGACAGTCTTGTCTCTTCAGGAACAGGAAGGGAGATGCTACATGTCAATACGCAATAAGATTCTTCACAAATCCTATGATATCAGCTTCTGTTTTTTTTAAATTGATGGTTCCAAGCTTATATGTGCATCATGAATGTTGTAATGAGGCTTTTCCTTGTGATTAATAACAGTAGCATGCTTTTCATTTCTATCTGTCTATTGCACAACACTTTGCACATACACAACCAGCAACCCTTGTCCAAAGTAGGTCAACATAAATTCAGTTTTCAGTTGCAACATTTCTATTATTCTACAATATGTGTTGTGCACTCAAGCTAAAGCCCCTTTTTCACCTGTATCTTCTATTCTATTCTATTCTATTCTATTCTATTCTATTCTATTCTATTCTACAAAAGAGGTTATGTTGTCATGGGCATATCTAAAAAACTGACAGTTTTATGAAGTTTTGTGGATAGGCAGCATTTAGGACAAGGAAGGACTGAATAGCTTTTTAAGCAGATCTGGATCGAGATCCAGATCCAGATTTTTTTTTTCACTTTCTTTAACATTGGAAAATAGGCTGTTTGTCAGCATTTTTGCCTGTTTTTGAAAGCTAAAAATTAAATTAAAAAAAAAAAAAAAATCAGGCCTGTGTATGCCATGATGGACTATCAACAGGTACAAGTTAGCCCAGATCCTGATATTGATCTGGTGGATTATAATACACTAAAGACCAGAAGTTTGAGGCCACCCCTATATTTAAAAAAAAAAAAAAAAAAAAANTTTATTGCACAGGAAATGACAAAAATACATAAAATAAATGCAAGTAATTAGTTTTCAAGAAGAATTGTCAACATCAAAGCACTTTGAACTCATTTCAGGCTCAGACTTTGGTTTCATCAAAGTAACCCCCTCTGGCCAAGTCATAATTCTCAAAACCTTTTGCTTCTCTTTAGAATGGATGTAATTTTGGCATAATTTTTATGAATGTTTTGGATCGTTGTCCTGTTGAAGAATGAAATTTTGACCAATAATTTGTAAACTGGATGGAATTGTATGTCTTTGAAGTATGGAATGGTAATTCTCTTGCTTCATAATTCCTTTAACTTGGACCAAGTCCCCAGATCTCTCTCCCTCAAAACACTCCCACAGCATTACTTTTACATGAGTAACAGCCTGAGCAGAACTGTGTAGCAACTTAATCCCAAAATCATGTGGGAGAAGGCAGACAGCAGCTATTGAACAGAATGTTAAAACACATCAGCAGGGAGTTGGAACACAACTGGAGTGCTGCACTAATACAGACTAATACAAAAAGACTAATACAGCCTTCATTACTAACCATTTCTTCAACCATAGTGGCTACATAATGTGCTGACAAATTCTTCTTCAAAACTAATTGCTTACATTTTTGTCATTTCTTGTGCAATAAATTGTAAAACAAACAGTGTACTGATGATTTTTTTTTTTTTTTTTTTTTAAATATAGGGGTGGCCTCAAACTTCTTGGGGTTAACATGCAACTACAACACCAATGCATAGTTAAGATGATGCTGATACAGCAGAATAGTTGTGACATATTTTTATGTTTTAGTTATGGATGTCCACATGAAGATGTATGCCTTGTCAGGCGGCAGGTAGAGGACTCAGGAGCAGACATGACAGCCGAATCAGATAGTCCTTCTCAANCTTGTCAGGCGGCAGGTAGAGGACTCAGGAGCAGACATGACAGCCGAATCAGATAGTCCTTCTCAATTTTAATAATAAACATAAAAACACCCACAGGGGGAAACAAGGTCCAATAATCCAAGCGAAGAATAACTAAAAATCACTAGACAAGCTAGGAAAAAACACCAGTAATATTTTGGCAGGGAAAAAACAAAAACTTAATCCAGGAGCGAGTAACAGGAAACATGACAACATGACAGTCTGGCAAACTGGGAGTGCAAACCCAAGCGATTAAATACAATGACATAACTGACAGATCAGAATCAGCTGAGCAGGCAGGGAGGAACACAGACAGGTGATAGGCCAGCAGAAGCAGGTGACCACAAGTGCGGGAAGCAGAGAGGCATAAGGATAGGTGGAGGAAAATTCAAACAACTGAAACCACGCCCTAATTAAGAACGCCTGTAAACAAACACACGTGGACTCAGCACACATCCGCATACCCCACACAGACAAGGTGAAAATAAAAGCAGAGACAATAAGAAAACTAAGAGCATCCTGGAGCCGTCCTGACATGCCTGCAATACTGCTACATGACAAATCTTTATTACGTGTCTGATTTTAAGATAATGATAACAGAATGATTTATATTGGTAAAAAAAACAAAAACAAAACATAATCAGAGGATTGTTGGGCCTTGATGGAGCTCTCTGAATATTGGTAATGTGTTGCAGATGAGCTCAAATGCTGTCTCACTTGTTAAATGATTTATATTGGCAAATTATTGAACATGGACAGACAGAACATTTATCTTATTGTGTATTTTGCTTAAGGCGACCTAAGTGCAGACTTTTCTGTTATTACTAAATTTATTTATGTTTTTTCTTTTTTGCATGCAGCAGTCATTTATTTAAATGTGACTGAGAGATTGTGTCTTTGGGGCTTTATGTTCCAGGGTCTGACTGGGTCAGAAAATAAAATAGGAATCTAAAAATCTATGTGTTCAATCTTTTATTGGTTAATTCATACATTCGTGATTTTGTGAAAGTTTGGTAATTTATTCATTATTCAGGGACTTTGCTCCAGTCTTCATGTCCATCCGGTTAAACTCACACTCTGCTCTCCTTATGGGCAGTCTGCACTTAGTTGGACCCNACACACACACACACACTCCCCTCCCCTCCCCATGAGCATGAGTAAAAATATTTTCCTGCTGGCCTCCTGTTCTGTCTGTGCAGAGAGGGTAATTAAGAAAAAGATGGAGGAAAATACACATGGGAACTGTCCCTGAGCCAGTGGGACGACTGATCCCCTTCAGTTATGTCTTCCATTTCCTTTTAGTCGGGAGTATTCCAGCGAGACACATATGTCTTAGCGTGACATAATTAAGTGTGAGTAAATGTAGGGGAAGTTTTGCCTTACAGCTCATATTGCAACCCCCTACCAAACACACACAATATTTAAGTGCATTACTTTTACAGATGCAGAAAGAAGAATAAAATATCTGGTTTATCATATGATTGATGCTCCTCCTCTTCCTCTTCTCATTAGGTAACTTGTCGAAGACCTGCACCGAGGAAGGCTGGTCCCACATCAGCGCTGATTCCTACATACTGGACTGTGGGTATGATCCCAATAATACCATGGATGAGGCTGTGGTAGGTATGGCAACCAGAGTTTTAAAGGATCATACCAGTGATTTTGCCTGTTTGAGCCCAATAAATACTAGCCAACCATTTTCTAAAACACAAACCTCATCTTAGATTTTGCGTTGTTATGGTAAATCCCCTAATGTTTCAAAATCTAATGTTCAGGTGATACACCCACCTTAAAATTCAATGTTTCGCCTGCTAATATTTATGCGCAATTGTAGAAGACACACATAAGCAGTTTTCTCCTGGGACTATATTCCCTGGTGGAGACATACCTTTTTTTTCCATGTAGCTCTGTGTTGGATCAGAAAATAACCTTGAAAAAACTATAACTATACAACTATCATGTTATTTACTGTGATGTAATTACTTATCTCAAGCACATTTTAAGTCTCTACAAGTTAATTACTGTTGATTACTATTGAAAGCAATGGCAGTCTGAGGATAGGAAAAACAATTCTAATATCCAGCAGTTTGCATTTGGAAAAAGGTTGGCAGTAATATAACATGCAATTGGGTTGTATTTATTGGGCTCAAACACATAAAATCTATGGTATGGTCCTTTAAACACCTCCATCCCTTTGCTAATGGTGATTTTTGTGTAAAATATTAATCTCAGCTTCAATGTGTCGTGTATTTCAGGGAGAATTGTATGACACAATCAAAGTGGGTTACACCATCGGTCACAGCGTGTCTCTCATTTCTCTGACGATCGCCATCATCATACTGTGTCTGTTTCGGTAAGTAGATCCATCAAAATGCTGCTTAATGTGCTTGTATAAAGAAAACCAAACACCTTGTTCCATCATTACAGCGATAAAAACCTGTGAGTCTCTCATTTGGTGCCGCACTTCCTGCATTTTATAGAAGTTTTACTATGCTTTTCACACAGTAAACCCATGACAGAGAACATGTGTCAGGACAAAATGTCCAAATTTGTAGATTATTTGCAATTGCGACATTCCTCAAACAAAGCATGCAAATACAAGTGGTGATGGAGTCAAATCACTCAGACAGCCTGCTGTTGTTCACAGTGCATCCCCTTTTGACCTGTGTGTGTGTGTGTGTGTGTGTGTGTGTGTGTGTGTGTGTGTGTATGTGTGTGTTCATGTTGGAATGGTGACACCCCTGATTATTACAATAAGTGCTGTGTGTGGATTTTAATGAATTACACTCTGTTCAATTGGTTGTGCATGCATTCAGATCTCTGCATGCTTGTTCCTGTGTGTGTGTGCGTGTGCGTGGGCATGAGTGAGTGTCTTCCAGGCTAAACAACAAGTGACATGTTTATTTCATGGGGTCATGAAATGCCAGTGGTTAGGACACACAGGATATGGAGAGCATTGGCTGTTTACGTGCAGCTGTAGATATGGCGTTCAGGCAGCTGGTCCATGCCATGTGTCATCACACCCCGTCCCGCTGGGCGACTCATCTGATTGGCTCGCACGCTTCACCCCGATCATAAGCTCACCGCGAAGGCATGTGTTCGAGAACACCCAGAAGACAGAATTTACATTGGAGACGTTTTCTCCGCAGACCTCCCCATTTGCTCTCACGAACGCCTGTACTTAGTGTGAAGAGTTTTTCTGCTCGGTAAACATATATTTAACTGAAGAGCCTCATTTCACCAAGTGCAGAATGAAACAGCTCGACAATAGCTGATTTTATATGTAAATAAAATGAACTCATCAATTCACACACACACATACACACACACACAGGCCAAAAGGGTATTTATTTTAACTCCAATTAGCCTGAGGTCAGTTTTTACAGGTTTATTTTGTATCTTTACCACCTAAAAATCTTATTTTTAATCCCTTGCACCCTCACAAATTTGACGAAAATTGGAAATTTTCAAGTTAAAAAAAACCATATTGATGCAAAACCACCTTTTGTGAATAATTTGCTTAAAAAAAGTCATGTTTTTTCTCATATTATTGCTTACGTGTGTCAGAATCTGTGAAACTAACTTCAGAAGCAACTTTTTTTTTATGCCAGAAAATAACAAAAACTATACCCAAACTTACTGATTCATCTTTTCTTTGTTTGACAAAAGATTTGACCCACAAAAGTGATTTTCGGATTTGTTTGTATTATGTGTGAAGTCTGCCTGTAAAGGGTCGAAGGTCAGATTCCAACCTTTGCAGCAGGTTTGTTTACTGATTACCTTAACAAAGATGTTATGGTTTTACTGGCATTTATCTGTTTTTCTCAAAAAGTTCCACAGTGTTTTTGATGAAATTGTGAAGATAGGACAATTTGATTAGATTTTGCGACAAATCTGGATCCAGATACTGGATTTTTTTTTTTTTTTTTTTTTCAAGAAAGGGAAAATCAACATTTTGGCTACTTCTGGAAAAATACGCACCAATCTTAATGAACAAATTCAGACTTATGTATCTTATGATTGACTATTAACAGGTGTAATTTATCCATCCAGTCTTAAAGGACCATACTCTCTATTTTCATGTTTGAGCACATTATATTCAATTTTCATACACATATTACTGACAATCATTTCGCAAAGCATACTCTGGAATTATACGATACAATATACTTCATTGTCCCTGTGGGGAAATTTGACTTAGACTCAAATGCTGCACACGCATAATTGCCTCTTATAGTAAATCACAACCCCAAGTTGCATGTTACACATATTGCACAAATTACACATATTGCACATATACACAATCAGTGATAAAAGAAAAAGTAAAAAGAGCATCATGAAGCCATTACACAACCCCGCAGCCTCAATCAACGTTGTTTAAATTTTAACTGAGGTAGGCACCAATGAATTTTTAAAAAGGTTGAGTTTGCATAGGGGTACTCTATATCAGCTGCCAGAGGGTAAGAGCTCATACTCGGTGTGGAGAATATGAGATGGGTCAGACAATATTTTTAATAGACACTGATCATATATTGACTGGAGGGACTGATATTCATTCCAGCCGTTGACCTTCATGGCAGTCTGTACCAGACGAGCAATTTTAAAAAGTGATTTTAATGTACAGAGAGATTGCCATACCATGCTGTCATCCTATACCACTGAATTAATTTTTTTTCCCTACCTTCCAGACCACCATTGGTTTCAGTTCATTCTGGTACGCTATTAAAATCNTTTTTTTTTTTTTTTTTTTTAGAAGTTAGGTAATTTTAGCATTTAAGCACAATAAAAAGTGGAGAGTGAATGTGTCTTCACCAGGGAATATAGTCCCAAAAGAAGACTTACATTTATCAAAAAATTTAAATGATCATGTCTTCATAAGGCTGCGTAACTATTAGCAGGCGAAACTTCGATTTTTAAAGTGGGTGTATCACTTGAATATTTGATTTTGAAAGATTAAACGATTTTGCAAAATATCAGGAAAGCTGAAATATGGTTTTATCCTTTGGGAAATGGTTGTCAATAACATAACGTATGAATGCAAAATAGCCGGTGTGGTCCTTTAAAACACCCAATACGTTGATGATGATGACGTACAATCACTCTGCAAGATAAATCTGTTTTACACATCTGATTTCAAGGCAATAAAAGTAAAAATCTGAATTTATATTGGCAAAAAAGTGAAATTTAGAAGACTTTGGCATAGAATGCACTCTTGTCCTCATTAGAGCCTGGAGTCATTCATAAAAATTCTGAAAATAGGCTTAAACGGATACTTAGCAACATTAATTCAGCATCAGCACCACATGAATGCTTATAGTGATGATTCTTCAAGTAAAAATTCTTTCTGTGCATGTTTATCCTTGTAAATTAATACGTGAGATTCATAGTAGGTCTAAAACTTATTCTGATTAGGTGTTTCGATGTCATAAAAAACATCCATTTAATCAGAGGGAATTCATTAGAAAATAATGTTCTTGATATTAATTCTAAAAGTCTCCATTCCAGTCATTTAACTCTGCCGTTTATTTCTATTCCTCTGCAGGAAGTTGCACTGCACAAGAAACTACATCCACATGAATCTGTTTGTGTCCTTCATCCTGAAAGCCGTCGCCGTCTTCATCAAAGATGTGGTTCTGTATGACGTCGGGGAGACGGACAACTGCTACTCGTCTGTGAGTAAAGTGTTGAGTATCCGCTCTGTGCTCCTCAGTGTCCTATGTAGATCAGTTTTTCATGGGTTGATTGATAAGTTCTGAGCCTGTTCTAGCACTGTGAACTGCACGCTTTAATTATGCAGTAGGGACCACGTGCATAAACCTGGCAACACCAAGTGTGAACTAATTAAGAGTATCCAGAAAAACTCATCTAGTGGTGCTAAGTGCAAAAATACACATGTATAATATACTTGTCCAAAGTGTGTATAATCTTGATTGATAAGTTTTAAGCCTGAAAAGTAATATAATTCCTTAGATGTCATATCATTTATGAGTATAAGTTACAAGCTCACCACTTTCACCACTGTGAGTAACATAAGATGGACAAACAAGGCCTCAGCACATGAACATACATCAGTTTGTTGCCATGGCAGCTATCAATGATTGTGACTTTGAAGTAGTTCAGTGCTTACCATAATTACATGATTTTGACCCTTACTCTTTGAAAAGGGACACAAACAGATTTCCATGTTCTAATTTTCATTTAGGGGTCCATTTTGAAATCTTTGCAATGCTAGGGTTGTACTTGGTGGGCATGTCTTACCAGGTGTGTGTGTAAAGCCACATGTGTTACATGTTGATGTCAATATGTTACAGAAGAAAGGACCAATCAAAAATCAGGCTTTCAGGGCAGTTCATGACCTTTGGATTTGTTTTACTGGATACATTTCTAAAGGTGTCAAGCTCAAGTTTTGACACCTTAACAATAATCAACACACACACTTCTTATATTGTGTGTATATTTATTGTATTATACTAGTGTGAAGGAGAGATACTGAGGTCCTTCCTCCCTGCGGCTGTCAGACTTTACAATCAGCACTGCTCCCAGTAGCCCACACATACCAAAAAATACCTTTATATTCACCCATGTGCAATATGAAGGTATACTGAACTGTGCAATATCAATATTTCCTATGTGCAATAATGTGACTTCAACAATTCAGCCTTATTATATTTTGTTTAGTGTTCACTTATTATTATTTACCTATGATTGTTGACTTGCCTGTTTTGCATTGCACTATCTTACCGTTGTTGTTTTCTATCCTTGCACTATCCCCTTTGCTGCTGTAACACTGCCATTTCCCTGCTGTGGGACTAATAAAGGATTATCTTATCTTATCTTATCTTACTGGAATATAAAAATGAGCAATAAAAATAAAAACATAAAATGTGCACTCTAACCTCTTCAAAAACATCACAACCTGTTGGGCCACAGATGGACAGAAAAGGATTATTGATTATCAATCAACGGTCAAATTGGAAGGTGGTTTTCTTGAAGGACTTGTATGAGTTAGTTATTTATATATAGAGAGTATGCTAGGCTCAATCAATCAACTGTCACGAACCCTGGCTTGGTGGATACCTCGTGTTAGAGAAACAGTAAAGTTTATTGAAGTCCTGCATCATATTAAGATCATGTTAACTTCTCACGCTGACTGTTGTTGACTGTGGCTACAAGCCTTCTGTCCCCATTGTGTCCACTCAGACTCCACAGACTTACAGTAAATGCTTTTGTGTCCAAGTTGACTTAACGTGTGAGCGTTGTAACTCTCCTGGGTGTATCTGTGTTTGCCGAGGCCCTTACACTCCTCAGACAGTGACATGTATTAATCTGTCCAGCAGGATGTTGTAAGAGTTCCTGTTTGCTGAACTTTCAGCCTTTACCGACACCTTTGTCAATAAATCACACTGAAAGTTTTGATATCAGCTTTTAATCACTTTGTCTGGACAACATAATCATAGCAACGATATCAAAACGCAATAAGCGTAGCGTTCAGATAAGAAGTTAGATAAGCTAGTGGATATCCTACATGGGTACAGTTTCATACGATCTTAATATCTGTCTCCTTTTTTTATTCATCAAATCAGCAACTGCAGCGCTGTTTTCTCAGCGCTGTCTTCTGGTTTGAGATGCTTTATTACCGTGAGAGGATTACATCAGCAGACTGTAATTCACCCTCCCACTTCACTATCTCTAAGTGCTGATCATTAAATGCCGAGTTTGAGGACACTGCTTTGGATATTTCCGCCTCAGGGTACACAGACAGTCCTGGACCAAACACAGCTGCTAACGCTCTCTAAAACTCAGCCAAACACTCGGGCTAGAAAGCTACACGTTCACCCTGAAAGTAGGGAAAAAGTTAGAAATAACTGTGGAATATTTGCAAAAGTCTGGATTATTCAACACTTTTCAGAGTTATTTGCAAAATTGTAGGATTAATCCTAATTTTGAGAGTTATTTTTGATTTCTCTGTTTCTCCATGTTGATTTAGAAAAAGTTGTATTTATTGGGCTCAAACACGCCAAATCACCGGCATGGTCCTTTAATTCTATTTTAGTTCACTGGCTCTGCAATAAGGTAATAATATCCTACCCTGGCTCTCCTCCAGGTGGGCTGCAAGGTGGTGGTGGTCTTCTTCCAGTACGGCATCATGGCGAGTTACTTCTGGCTGCTGGTGGAGGGCTTCTACCTCCACGCTCTGCTAGCCGTCTCCTTCTTCTCTGAGAAGAAGTACTTCTGGTGGTACATCCTGATTGGTTGGGGTACGTGCCAGCTGCGAGCACGCCACATGTTACCCAACAGGGAAAGATCACACAAGATCGTTTTTCAAAGGAGACACGATTTATCCATTTGCTGAAACTGCCCTTTAAACTGTACCTTGAAGCCATCAAAATCTCATCAAATGACATCCAGCGGGGAACCTGAACGCATTAAACTCCACTTTGTTCTTTTACTGCCACGTGTACAAAATATATTAGCATATGGAAATTTATTTGAAGTGAGTTTTTTTTTTTTTTTTNTTTTTTTTTTTTTTTAGATTATTGTTGATACACGCTGGATGTTGCAGGAGAATGAAGCTACGTCTGCCGATTTGCATATGAATGAGTCTTTCTGACAGTTTAGATGAATAGCAGCAGGCAGTTCTCAGTATCCTATCATTCTAATTAAATCTAAAGGTAGAAAAAAAAAGAATCCCACCATTTTGTCACACATGAAAAATTAACTGTATGCTATTTCATGATGGAACTAGCCCATAATATCTGAAAATTTGATGAAGATTCACTCCTTTCTCTGAAATATAGACTTGAACCTGGCTTGATGATAAATTGCAGTGGGGATAATTCTTTTTTTTACTGCTTTTTTATCAAAGTATATACAGTAAAATATATTGGTACGTCAGTCTGATTCAGTATCAGCTGATGAATGTGAATCAGTATCAGCCATGAATGTGCTCATCTTTCTTTTCTTTTATCTTTCATTTTTGTCTTTTAAACACCTTTTGGGACCCTTTTGTCTTGAAATTTAGTTTGAAATGTATATTCAGCAGCTATTCTGATAAATTTCCACTAAACTTTCTCTTTAAAAGGCTTGGAATTGTTGTCTGCCAAACATGAAAATGGAACTGAGCTTGTTGTTTTACTACAGATAAACAGGATGACTCAGTATTGGCACAGAGTACATGTAAGGCCTGTTTATAATGATAAGCATACCCAAAATAACATACGAATTTAGATCTTTTCAGGCCATAAAATCATCCAAAAGATTAACAGTGCGATGGTATGATGGTGAATGCTCACCATCATATTTGTGTTTGTTTGGGAACGGAAGTGATAGTTTTTACTTCAGGACGCACAAACAGTTTTCTGCTAAAATAACTTACAAGTTTTGCTTTGGTTTCTTGTTCACAGGGGCTCCGACCATCTTTATCACAGCGTGGGTGATTACAAAGGTTTATATGAACGATCCTGGGTGAGCTAATTATTCATCTTTAATAATCAAACTACAGTTATTATCACCTCTGGGTGAACTTCTGTATTTTACCCTGTGTGAGGGCATAAAAAACACTGCTAGTTTAAATACACATTTACACAGTTTTTATAAATCCAGCTTAGTGTGATGATTAAAGGACCATACCACCCATTTTGCATGTTTGAGCCTAATATATTCAATTTCATACACATAAGGTTACTGACAATCATTTCCCAAAGGATAAAACCATATTTCAATTTTCCTGATATTTTGCAAAATCTCTTAATCTTTCAAAATCCAATATTCAGGTGATACACCCACCTTAAAAATCCATGTTTCTCCTGCTAATAGTTATGCAGCCTTATGAAGTCACGGTTGTTAAAATTTTTCGATAAATGCAGGTCTTCTTTTGGGACTATATTCCTTGGTGGAGACATACATTCACTGTGCATTTTATTGCGCTTAAACGCTAAAATTACATAACTTCTAAAAAACCTGAATACACATCTTGTTCTCGATGATGGATTACCTATCCCAAGAATGTTTCAAGTATCAACAAGTTGATTCTAATAGCGTACCAGAATGAACTGAAACCAATGGCGGTCTGGAAGGTAGGAAAAACATTTTTAACTCACCATTCCAGTAGTATGCTTTGGGAAATGACTGTCAGTAACGTTAGGTGTATGAAAATTGAATATATTAGGCTCAATCATGCAAAATGGATGGTATGGTCCTTTAATGTATCATTTCTATGGAGCTGGGTGGTGAAACATAAAAGGGGAGTACAAAAATTTTATACATCATATTCAGCTTATTGGTCATGGGAAGTGTTATTCAGCACAGGAAAAAATTATTGCACAAAGTCAAGGAAATTGATCTCAGGGTTATTTCCTGTTGGGCTACCCCACAACAGGAAGTAATCATAATGATGCCATAATGATTTATGCCCTCTACTTAAAGAGTAGTTTTAAGATGCTGAATAGTGATCCCCATGCCTCCCCATGACCAATAATGTGAATTTGACTTGTAAAATTGGTGGAATCCCCATTTAAGAGATGTGCTTAGGAAAGGAGTATTTCTTGGCTTGTTCATGACTTTACAAAATAATAAAATTGTGATGAGACAGTTCAGTTGTTAGTCATGTAACTGTTCTCTCTGTTCTCCTCTCATAGATGCTGGGACACAATTGATGACAATCCATGGTGGATCATTAAAACGCCGATTTTAGTTACCATACTTGTGAGTAAAAGCGTCTGTTTGTGATTTATGTTTCATATACAGCCCCACATAATGCAATTTACATAAACGGTCTGTTTTTCCTCCCACCAGGTAAACTTTATCCTCTTCATCTGTATAATCCGTATTTTACGACAGAAGATAAATTGCCCAGACATCGGAAGAAAGGAATCAAATCAGTACTTGTAAGTTTGTAATTTGAAATGTCAGCGTCTCTGTTACAGGGATGGTACATGATTATTTCTTATCAGGTGATGTGTAATAAATTAATTTGCTGGTGTTAATGTGTATTTGTGAGCAGCGGTATCTCTTGTACAGTGAAGAGTGTTGCTTTAGCTCAGCTTTTGGAGAAGATACGGGGTTTTAACCCTCTGAAGTCTCAGATTTAAAGGGGGGCATATTCTTCTCTTTGTTATTTTCCCTCATTTTATAATACAATATAGTAGAAAGTTTGCATAGAACATTGCCAAAGTTGCAAAACTTAAAGGAACATACCAGTGGTTTTGCATGTTTGAGGCCAATAAATAACTGCACGCACATTACGTTACTGCCAACCATTTTCCTGTTGCCAGTATTCTATGGACAGTAAATTGTTTTTACTTTAATGTAAATTCCAACTTTATTTTGATATGAAATACAGTAGTAAAGCAGCTGTTAAGGTGTAAATCCAAGTATTATATTACTCCAGTTATATAAAGGTAAACTGTGAGAATCATCTCAGACTTCACAGGGTTATCAGAATTGATGAGCCTTCTGATATTATCTCTTGTATTATTTTTTATTTTTGACACTCAGGAGACTGGCTAAATCCACGCTGCTCCTGATTCCTCTCTTTGGGATAAACTACATCATTTTTGCTTTTATCCCAGAACACATTCACCCACACGTGAGGCTGATCTTCGATCTTATTCTGTGGTCATTTCAGGTAATGTTCCATAAACTGTACATTAGTATACAGTGCATGGTCACAAACAACAGCTCAGGATATAGTTTGAGCATTACAGTAATAAAAAAAATGAACCAGATGATGAATCATGGGATTTGATGTCTTTTACTCATCCTTTGGTTTCTGCAGAATTGCCATAAATGAGAACCAGAAAATAATGTTGAAGACTTTTGCTTGCATGAAAATAGTTTGTCAGCCTAAAATCAACTTTAAAAAAAAAAAAAAATCTAACCAGCATGAAAACAGTTTGGTGTCAGATTAAAAGGGTGAACAGTTTGTTTAGCTGAGTTTCTTAAAACTGTACTCTCAAACAATATGAAAGTGAAGTGATTTGTTGAGCATTAAATCGAGTGTTAATGCTGAGAGCCAAGCAGAACGATGGAAAAGTATTTTGAATTTATAACCTTTTTAACTCAGATATCCATTGGGAAATTTTCCCAGAGATCTAAATGATGAAGCTCCTGTCTCAGCCTGAAGATAGTCATAATCTCCTCATCATTATTCATACAGAAACATTTTGAGTGTTTCTCCAGCTGTACTATCACTCTGGTATTTCTGCTGAGTAATACATTTTATCTACTTTTCTCCTCTTCAGGGTTTTTTTGTCTCAGTGTTATACTGCTTTCTGAATGGAGAGGTAAGTACAGCAGCAAGAAAAAGTGACCAAAACCTTTGGAATTTCCAGGATTTCTTTATTTATTACTCATCAAATATGGTCTGACCTTCACCAGAGTCAGAATAATAAACAAACACATCTTGCATGAACTAATAACACACAAACATTTTTACTTCTTGGTGCTTTTATTGAACATAATCTTTAATGATTTCAGTCCAGGCTGATAAATGTATATGAACCTTGTATTTAATTCCTGAGAAGGGATTTTAGACCATTCCTCCCGAGAAAAAATGCTTAACTTTATTAATATTTCTGGGATTTCTTGGATGAAAAGTTTTCTTTATGTCATGTCAAAGCATCTCAGTAATGCAAATCTCTGACTTGGCGATTCCAAAACACAAATTATCTTTTTAAACCATTCTGATTGTTCATTTCCTTGTGTATTTTGGGTTAGGGTCCTTGTGTCTTCTTGCACCATCCAACTTCTACTAAAGGATGATACAGGTGATTTTCCATGTTTAAGCTCAAAAAAAAAAAAAAAAAAAAAAAAAAAAAAAAAAAAANAAAAAAAAAAAAAAGAGAAAATGAGGGGGGCATTATTTTTACTTTTTAAACTTTTGCAAATTTGCCACTCTTTAAACTCAGAAAAATAATAAGGGGGAATCAGAACCGCCTCATGTTGTGACTATGCTTGCAGTAGATGACCTTATTAAATTATACTTTTCCATCGGATTTAGCAGTAAAGAAATACTTGTGCTTTTAGCTCAAAATCTTTAAATTATCATAAGCATATGGACTTTGAAAACTCACAAATTTGCAAGTTTGAAAACTTAAAATAATGCCCCCCTCCTTTTTTTAAAAAAATCTTATATGGCCCTAATACACCATTGTACATTAATAACAACCATTTCCAAAACATAAAGCCATATTTTAGTTTATGTACTGGAATGAACTGAAACCCACGGCAGTCTGGAAGGTTGAAAAACAATTCTAATATTTACTGTTCCAGTAGTATGTTTTAGGAAACAGTTGTCAGTAACGCAACCTGTATGCGGGTTGTATATATTGAGCTCAATCATACAAAACCACTGGTTTGGTCCTTTAAGTCTGAAGTGACAGATCTGACATTCTCCTCTCAAGTTACTTGATACCATTTTGAATTCAATAAGCTGTCCAGGCAAAGCAGCCCCAAACTATGATGCTCCCTCCAGCTTTCCAAACTTTTTGTCTCATCTGCCACAACATTGTCCAAGAGCCGTTGTGGAACATCCAGGTGGTCTTTTCCAAACGGGGAACCTAAAGAAATGCATGTTTTTTAGAGAGCAATGCTTTCCGCCGTTTTGTCAAGCAAGAGCAGCAGTAGTACTAAATTTCATTTTGTAACATTTGAATTTTTTTTTTTTTTTTGTCTCACTCTGGACTGATGAACATCCAGGTCTTTACAGATGCTTTTAGAGGCTTTAGCATCTCTACAATTCTTCCTCTAAATCATCTGAGATTTATTTTGATGGGGTCATGAGTCACATAAATATATCTTTCTTGAGAAAAGCACTCTGTCAGTAATGGTGGTGACTTTATTTTTTCTTCATATATCGAGCAGAGCACCTGTACAGCTTGCTCCATCAATCTCAATATCTTCTGACTGCAAACAGCTTTTAGAGAAGTCTTCATGTTAGAATGACTGGATGAAGATCAGACCATTTGACAAGCAAATAATGCAGAAATCATTAATTCTACAGCCTTCAGGAACCTTTTCTCACCACTGCAAATCAAGCTTTTTCTAAATTCAACTTTTTCTCTCCAGCACTTAAATGCCACATCTGTAGCTCACTCTGTCTCTCTGTTTGTCTACCTCCTCATTTCTCCCTCTCCTCCTCCTCCATCTCTGCTGCAGGTTCAGGCAGAGATTAAGCGTAAGTGGCGCAGGTGGATGTTGCAGAGGTTCCTGGGTGCCGACAACAAGTACCAGCAGCCGTCCGTAGGCAGCAACGGCAACAACTTCAGCACGCAAACCACCATGTTCACCAAATGCAGTCCAACTATACGGCGAGCGTCTGAATGTCAGGAGAGCTTCTCTGCCATCTGAAACGTTTTTACCCTCCAACAAACGAGAACTCTCCTTCTGTTTCAGTCACACCTCGAGTTCTGTGATTGTGTTCTGAGAAGTGGTGCTGACACGTGAAGGTTTGGTGATATTGGTCACTGAGGATCGATACAGTATTTTTGCATTCATGCTGGTTTAATGCCCATATTAATTATCCTTAAGGTTATTTGCATTAGTTGGCAAAAAAGACAAAGGTGGAAAGGCTTTCAAAGCAAATTCTGGAAATCCAAACACATGAAACAATGTTTGGTGTAGAATGTCTTAATGCAGCTTGACCAACTCTATTTAAAAAATCATTTCCAAAATCTAGTTTTGAACAGTTAAATTTGTTACAGTTACGTTTCATTTGCCTGTTTTTTCCTCTACCAAGGAGGTTGTGTTTTCATCTCCATTTGTTTTTCTGTTTGCTTGTCAGCAGGATGATTTGGATGATATTTTGCATAAGTTCAAAGACGAACTTGTTTAGATTTTGAGGCACATTTTTACCCATTTCTCGAAAACTAAGAAACTAACCTTCATGACAAAATTCAGACACGTGTATCCTATAGTGGACTATCAACAGGTGCTGTTTAACCCAGATCCAGATATTGATCTAAAAAAAAAAAAATAAAAAAAAAATGCTCGTACTGGGGACAAATTTATGGCTTAACAAATAAGTTTAGAACATGCAACCACCACCACTGTGTAGCTAAAACTTACTGATCCAGCAATATAAAATGGTTTTTGACATGTTTCCAACAGTTATGGATGTAGATCCAGAAGAAGATAATGCCACAGTGCCACTATACAATGAATTTGTATGATAAAACCTTTTTATAACTTATTTCAAGGTAATAACAGCAAAAGTCTGGATTTATATTTTCTGAATCAGAGGACGGTTGGTGTGTAGTTTAAATAGCTGTGATCAGACAGTTGTTACTGTACAAGATTGACTGGCATGTATCTAATATTTACTTAGCCTGTTATATAGGCAAATAGAGATGTTTGTTCCACAGTGTAACACAGGACAGCAAATCTAAAAACTAGCTAATGAAAAGATGTGGAAAATCAGCTCACAGATAAACATTAACTCACTAGTTTTTAATCCACCACAGAAGGCTGAATCAAAAAGGAAATGTGACTCTTGGCCAGAATTTTCCATCTGATGATGGAGCAGATGAGCCGTGTCCTATAAGGAGTAATATGTTTATTAAAAGGGTGTGTTACACAAGCGGACTTAAAGCACTTAACCTAATGGCCCGTGTTGCTTAGGAAACCACTGGTAACGATATTAATGACCATGATGGGTCGTGTGATACACAGAAGAACCTATAGCATAACCAACATGCTGGAGATTCTTATTCTGTCTGACAGCTTTATATGAGACATACACACAGAGAGATGAATTACTGCCGGATAACATTCCAGAGGAAAGACTAAAGCTCCCGCTAGTGAAATTTATCTTAGACAAACAGAAGCTTTTAGTTGTGTTGAGTGCACAGACACTCATTTTTACTGCCTTTGCAACTTAATGCTCCAGATGTATTCCATTATGAGTCTACAATACTCTCATTCTTCTTCAAAACATGGTGAATTATTACATAGTATCTGTATCAGTGATAAATGTCCATTAAATGGACATTTATCACGACAAAGCATTGGTCTACTTTCTTAGCATTCTGTTCTTCTGTTTCTCTTCTCTATATAAGCTATATATTCTCTAGATATCAATTATATTGTCATTTTTAATGTGCACAGGCAGTGTCAGGTTTTGTGTTGTGTCACGTTGGACTGTAGACGTTTACTTTAGTTCCTTTTTCTGTATCTGTGCATGTAGAAGTAACTGAAAGTACCTCAGACTAAATGTCTCACGTAGCTATTGCACAGTATATAATGATAAACTGTAAATATGGCTGAAGAATTGGTTTATTATGTGTTTTATGATGATGACTTTTAGTGCTCAGGTGTCAACTGGAAATGGATGTTTCCACGTAAAACTCTGTTCCTCACATCGTATTTGCATAATGTCTGTAATGTTTGTTTGTGCGTCACTATTTGTTGCCATGTAAATTTTGTGTAAATAGTGTGTAATGTTCTGGCCAGATGTAAAGTTACAAGGAATCAGACATAAAGGTGTTATGGAACAAAATGTTAAATGAATAAAACCAGTTGTGGTTTCTACTTAATCAGTAAAGCCATCATAAAAATCAAATCAAAGCAATCAGACATTATCTTTATTTGTGCTTCAAATATAGCAAAAGGTAATAAAGAAAAAAACGCCACAGAACAGATGTACAAATTGAACTAAAACATTAGCTCTTTTAAGAGAAAAACTCATGTTTCAAACTTATGGTTTCTTCCCAACTTAAAATTTGTATCTGTCTCCCCCTACTGCAAACCATGAAACAATTCCATTCTAAAGTCGTAATGCTGCTTTTGTCTCCAGAGACCAGTTAATCGTGTCCTTGTTTCCCTGAAATACATTCCACCCTAAACTAATTCTGGGCCGTTAGTATAAAATAAGTGTAGATAGACTTGCTTCTATGCAAACATGATTTCATTAAAGGAGACATACTACGCTTGTTATTACTTTCCCTCATTCTTATAATGTAATACAGCATATAGAAATACATGCATGGGTCCCAGACTTACATGCAAATTACTCTTATTATTGAATGGCTTACTTGTTGGTGACTGGCCAATCAGCAACAGGTGCAGCTTAGTATAATAGATGATCTCCACACCTAGTTCTTATTAGCCAATCACTAACAAGAGGTAGTGTTTGCTTGTTTTACTTTTATGGAAAAATTAACTCATCATGTTAACATGTAGTCAGCTTGGTTTTTAATCATATGTGTGCATCAAAGTTAATTTTGGATCTAAATTTTAGCTTTATTCTAAGTATCTTCTGTGTTTCAAAAATAATTATTTAATTCAGATTTTGCTCATCATACAGTGTAATAGTTTATGTTAAAGGGGACATCTATTTGTTATTTTCCCTAATTTTATAGTGCAATATAGTAGGGAGGATGTGTTGAACATTGACAAAAACTTAAGATTGATACCTATATAAATACATCCAGCAAGACAAACCCAAAGGTCCCGAACTGTCCTGACAGCTTCATTTTTGATTGGCATTTTTGATAGGAGTATGTTTATCCTTATAGGTAACATACGCCTTATAGTGTGCATAGTGGTGCTGCAACAGTGAGAGTAGAAGTGGATCAACGTGTTTGCACATTAAACCATTGCAAAGTTTTCACAATTGACTCCTAAATGAAAATTAAAACCACAGAAATCTGTATAATATGTCCCCTTTAACAGTTCACATGGTTATAACTTGGTGAGACGCAGCGTATTGAGTCGCACAGGAAGAACAGTGGCTCCTTCTGCATAGGCGATTTCTCTTAAAATCCCATTCCAGCACTTCTCCGACTCATCATACCTGCAGGAAAAATAAACGTGTCATATCACAGAGCATATTCAGATATCAGTAGAGGTTAAGTAGTGGGTGTGTACCTCCAGATATCAGTCATCTCTGTTGGGGCGGGCTCCTCGCTGGTTTCACTGGGCATCATGGCAAAGCCCCCCGCAGCGTACAGGAAGCCTCCCATCGAGATCAGACTGAGGGAGCTGCGCTCCTGAGGGAACTCTGTAAATTCAGACCATCTGGAGCATATAGGACAAAAAATACACACACACATACACAAGGAAGTGATGACCTTAAATAAGCTGTTATATTACCATATGACACACACACACAGGTGGCACCACTAGTGTTATTTTATGACCTAATGGCCTGATATCTAATGTCTATGAGTCATTACAACTGAGGACAGACGCTTCACTTTATAACAATGAGATATGATGGTTATATTTTTTTTAAAAAGCAGCTGTCTTACATGTTGGTGGCGATGTCGTAGACCTCCACAGTGCTGGTGAGGCCTGAGTCTGTGACCCCTGTCACCACAAAGATCTGATCTTTGTGGACAGTGACGCCAAACAGGGAGCGGGCCGTCTTCATGGGAGCCAGGTCCTTCCACTCAAACTTAGTGGGGTTGTAGACACAGACCCTCCTCATGCACTTCCTGCATGAAAAGAAAAAGGGAGGGAGATCATTAATAACTGAGTCAAAGTGTGATTTTCTCCATAATGTACAAGGTGACACATTTTGTGATAAACTGACACTTTTTGAAGGAAGTAACATATCGCTTCAAGTCTAAAGCCATTTTTACAATTTTACATTTCATTAGACTTGGCTTTTATTCGTCACCTAAAGAGCTGCACTGTAAAAAACTCCTTTACTAGACTGGACAAAAAAATTTGGCCAATGACAATCTGACAGACCCCTTTGGCAAAACATTTGTTGTCTGTTGTTTATTAGAGACTGTGAAAAATAGTGTTTTTCATAAATAATGTTCACAATCCAGAAGATTTCTACATGACTATAAAACAAATTTTAGAATAATTTATTCTAGCAAGTTTTCGATCGTGTTCTTGATTGTAGAAACAATTTTTAAACTGGTAAAAAATAAAAAATAAAAAAAATAAAAAAAACTGGGAAGCTTTTATAAAAAGATTCTACCTTTTAGAAAAAAAAGACTGATGTAGAAAATTTGAATAGATTCTACAAACACCTTCTCCACTTAATTCTAGAAAATTCTTTATAACTTGATCGTCATGTGATCAATTGTTGATGAAATCCTTCACAGTCGCTCACATCATGTTGTTTAAGGTTTGGCAGAAGTATCCAGAGCTTAACAAGCCACAATTTGCAAAAATTGCGTCAGATTCCTAAGTATTAAGTTTGGTAATATCATTGCAGTGATATATTGAGCTGTATATTGTACAATTTACTGTGCACTTTACAGGCACTGAATGAGGAACTTATCTCAGGATCTTTTCTCAATTGGACCCACACTGTGGAAATAGACGGAGGTGTAAATCAGTCATAAAATGTCAGACATGCTCCACATACTTGCTCTCACTCTTTCCTCCGATGACATAGACGAGGCCATTGTGTGTAACAGTTCCATGGCCGTACACTTCATAAGGCAGAGGGTCTGATTCTCCCCATTTGAAGGACCTGTGTAAAAACATTTCACATTATGAGAGCAATAAATCTGATATGTATCACAAAGTCACGCAAATACGNCTTTTTTTTTTTTTTTAAATAGGCTTTTACATTCAGGATAATGACAGACAATAGTACAAATCAGTAGTCAAGTGGTAAGTGGTCAGGAGTCAAACCCAGAATCCACACTCACTGTCTGTCATAGATTATGACTGAGTCCAGAACGTGTTCTCCATCCTTCAGTTCCTTGCCTCCCACAACAAAGATGGAGTTCCCCGCTTCCGTCAACCCAAACAGACATCGGGGGTTTGGTAATGAGGGCATCCCGAGCCATTCTGAACTCATGGGGTCAAACTGGGGGTGACGAGAATGAAAGTGAGCATTGAGATGTACACAACAATTAGTTTTCATGACTGCATGTTTGAAGCTTTGTGTTCTTTGAGTGGATACATCTTTTGAGTGAGCTGATCTACTACCTGTAGGAAGTAAGAACTGAAGGGGTCATCTTTGTTTTTCTCATTGTAGAGCAATCCTCCGACCACAAACACCTGGTTCTGCTTGGTCACCAAACTGCAGTGGTTTTTGGGAATCTCCGTGGATTCTGAGACCACAAAGCATTCATTTCTTACTGGCTCATAGGCTACAGTCCCTGTGTTACTGATCATAAGCATCAGGTCCATCTCAAACATCCCAAAGCGAGGGTTGTTGTTGAGTATACCCGGAAGCAGCCCTTCCTCATCATCTTCCTCCTCCTCCTCACTTCCTTCTCCTCCCTTTGCTCCATCAATGCTGGGTTTCCTGGGTTTTGGCAGACGACCTCGATGAGCATCTTTGACGAGATCCAGCTCCTTCTTGATGTCCTGGTTTAACCGAATGTACTGGTGACGCTCCACTTTCTCATTGAAGTATTCCAAAGGCATCAACCTGAAACGGACACAATGCAACAGCACTGGCAGTTCCTTCATACGATTTGCCTCATCGTTTTTGACCCAATCCATCAGGCATTCAAACACCATCTCCTCCTGCTCAACATTAAGGGAATCAGAGGTGATGATGGAGGCGAGCTCGCTTGCAGTCAGCTGCAGGAACTCCTCGTCCCTGACAATTACCTGGAAACGTTCACAGATGAACTCCTGAGCAGCCAGAACAAGCCTGGGACAATCCAGCAGTATTCCCAGCTTGAAGATAGCAAAACAGTTTCCCAGAACCAGCTTCTCTTGAAGGTAAGACACACAAACAGAGAAGATGGAAGGAATCTGATACATGTTGGCGATCATGAAGATATCTTGAACATTCTGCTCTGTCAAGTCAATATCAGACGTGTATAAGTAACGCAGGATCATCCCCATAATTCTCGGCTCCACATCTCTGAGGACAATTTCACGTTTCTTGCTTTCCTCGAGGTCAGACAGAAACATGGCCTTGAAGAAGGGGCTGCTGGCAGCTAAAACCAAGCGATGGCAGGGGAACTCCTTGTCCTGGATTTTGAGGATGCAATCCACAAACTTGTCATTCTCTAAGAGGTCACATAGTCCGTCCTGAAGCAGCGTCTGCTGGTACATCCGTGGCTGCATTAACGGGTCTATAGTTAGGGCAGCCATTTTGCTCTGTCTCCTTATCCTGGTTGAGTTTCCTGGGAGGGAGAGGAACTCGACTTACTCCCACAACCAAGCAGAACTGCCAGTATTCATAGTGCTGCATGGATTGCTGTGGATAATCTCCATGGGTTGGTTGCTGCAGCTGTCTGTGGCTGTCAGTCATTGTGGAAGTCAGAGATATTTATAGATAGGAGCCTCACAAAGATGACGAACAGGACCATGCCACTCCTGCACAGACAGCTCCACAAACAGATGAATGACTAAGCACGGGGAGGGAGACATGTTTAATCAACCAGGCAGCCTGGCGAAGTCTTAATACTTTGATGAAAGATTTTTTTTTTTATCTCTGTTTCCAACTTCCTTTTGTAATCTAATAATAACCTGACAGGTCAAAGTGGCTGGACTGTCTGAGTGTACTGACTCTGAGGAAGGAGCAGATAATATAAATGTCTGTGAAGGTCTCATGATCAAGTTTGTTTTATGTGCTACATAATAAGCCTCCACAGAGAGGTTAGTTTTTTTAAAAGTGCTTAACCTCCTCCATCTCTTCCAAAAAGCTACATAGATATTATTTAGACCTCTGGAGTCTAAAATGATTTTTGCAATTCATTTGTCATTGAAATTCACTTTTATTAGAAAAAGATCCTAGGATGTTTTCTTCACTTGATCTATTTTTGCTTGAGTCATTCACCCTCATCCTGTAAACCACAAATATTTATTTACAAACTTGCTAGAAGTGTTAACATTTTCACAGGCCATTATTGGTAGTCCTGTCTGGTGAAGGATTTATTTTACAGTGCTGGTTTTTAGGTAGCAAATAAAAACCAAGTTCAGTAAAAAAAAAAAAAAAAAAAAAAAAAAAAAAAAGTAAAATTGCAAAAATGGTGTCAAGGAAATAAACTAGAACATAAATATAAAATTAAAATATTCATTAATTCATTCACTGTCAGTTTAAGTTTGGAGGAGCATCATCACTTTGTCGAATGAGGAAACAACAAAGAACTATACTGCCACCTTCTGACCACAATTTGTAGTAGACACAAAAGCATGTGAAACCTATAAAATGACCATTGCTCCTACAAATATAATATACTATATAAATATAAATACTATTGGCAAAATTAAAATAAACAGAAAAAAAGCTTTCCACACAGCCATGCTGATAACACCTAATAAACCTGGTTTTGCAATGTGAGCCTTTACACAAGAAATTGATATCTACTGTGGAATGAAGCATTAGGGCCTTGTAACCATGAACCAGGAAGTTATTGTATTTCAACCAATCAGAGAGCATGTCGTGGGTATGACATGACACCTGTCCTCCCATACCTGATTATATCAATGAATAAATGTAAGAGGGTGTGAATATCATATTCATAAATAACAACTTGAATGCTGGTGTGAACACAAAAATTAAATTTCTGATCATTTAAATCAGGTTTATGAGCAGCAACTGGTCAAGGGTTTATGTATTTGTGGATGTGATAGGAGAGGAAGAGAAGAAAGAGAATCTGTAGTGAACTTGCAAGTGTTCTCTGGTTGTATTGACATTTTTTTTTATGTTTTTCATAAATTATGCTGAGCAGAATGATTTGAAAGCTTCTGTCAGAAGAATACAGCAGGATAACTTTGCATCATAAATGAAATCCTGGATGAGGAAGCAGATCTGATTCATCCATTTCAAGGGAGAACCAAGATTATTTAGAGCAGATTATTTAGTGACAGCAGGTCATTTCACCTCTCTGGCTGAAGGTGAAGCATGTCAATAGACTCATTCCTAAAACTAAGAGATGAACTCTCTACAAAGACTTCTTAAATGTAAAGTTTGTCTACTGAATACATCTGTCTGGAATAAAATCACAACAAGCATTTAAAAAATATATATAATTCAAAATTTAATGAGGATTTTCATGACCAAAATGTGGAGAGGCCGCTCACTTTCACTAATGACTGCGATGAGTGTTTCTTAGCTTCTTGGATTTTTTTCTGACCTGGACACCATGTGACGTCTGCGATGTCAACTCATGGGATGTCAACTGCAGAGAGAGAGAGAGAGAGAGAGAGAGAGAGAGAGGGGATGGGGGAGGGGCATTTAGTGAAGTAGTCAGACTAACCCAACATTAACCATAAAATAGACAATAGATGATCAATGATTGCTAGCCTGTTGGGAAATGTGTGTGTGTGTGTGTGTGTGTGTGTGTGTGTGTGTGTGTGTGTGTGTGTGAGTGAGTGTGTGTGTATGTGTTACACAGATTCACAGATTACTGATGATTCTCACCTCACAGGTCTGGACTTTCAAAACTTGGGGGGTCTGGAGGACGGTGGATCCTGCAGGACTCTGTACTGTTCCTGCTGGTAAGAAGCTGCTGTACTGCAGCCTCCTGCTGCTGGTCCATATCTTCATCTTCATCCTCTTCCTCCTCCTCTTCCTCTGCCTTCTTCAGTCTGAGAGGCATCTCTTCTATCTTCTTGGTTAACCATAACTTCTCCTCCTTGTCCATATCTGCATCTTCCTCCTCCTCTTCCCCCTCTTTCTCCTCTTCTTCCTCATCCTCCTTCTTCTCTTCCTCCTTCTTCAGTCTGAGAGGCATCTCCTCTATCCACTTGGCTAACCATAACTTCTCCTCATCTGCCATATTTGAATCTTCCTCACCCTCCTCCTCCTCCTCCTGCTCTTTCCTCCATCTCCACCTCCTCTTCTTCTGCCTTCTTCAGTCTGAGGCATCTCTTCTATCCACTTGCTTAACCATAACTTCTCCTCCTTGCCCATATCTGCATCTTCCTCCTCCTCTTCCCCCTCTTTCTCCTCTTCTTCCTCATCCTCCTTTTCTTCCACCTTCTTCAGTCTGAGGCATCTCTTCTATCCATTGCTAACCATAACTTCTCCTTATGTCATATCTGAATCTTCCTCCTCCTCCTCCTTTTTCTCCTCCTCCTCTTCCTCCACCCAGAACTGTTGCTTATCATCCTCCATGTCAGAGAAAGTGCAGAGCATTTCACCAATATAAACTTCAGACAAGTGCACTGTGGAGAAAATACGTGCGTCTGTTTCAGCTCGAGAGAAACTGTGCAAATTCCATCTCTTGACACCGAGAACGCTGAAAGAAATATGTCATTTAAAATGATTTATTGCCTTCAAACCAGTCTATGGTGAATCTGAATGGATATTCAGGAAAACACACACACACACACACACACACACACATACACGTCGATCAGAAAACTGAAACATGAATATTTCTTAATTGTTTTGTTTTATGGCACAAAATCAAAGCTGCTGTAGAGCTGAATGAAACAAAACTTTATTTCAAGTGAGCAAATGAACACTTTCCAAATTAAAACCTTACAGTGAGAAGAGGTATATGATTCTTTCCTTCTGTCTGCTGCACTGAAGACACACAGCAGGTTTTGGTGACAGGCAGGATAAGACTGACCATATTCTCTGCTTGACCTATGACCTTTCATAGTGAACCGAGGGTCTGAGCCTTGTGGCTGCATGTTCACAGGCTGGATCAGAAAGTGTAGACAGATATGCAGAAATATCACATCTAATCTCCTGTGGATGAAATGGCAGTGGAGAAAAAAGCGTCATTCTGTTTCCAGTGTTAAAGGCTCTCAGTGTTTTAGCTGCTTGGAGCTACATTCATTGTTTAACATTGAAGATCTACTTAAATGATGCATTCTCCATCAGAATATCCCACATAAAGTAATTTGTATTCCCCACATACAGTGTAGAGTATCACAATCATATACAAGCAACATGGAGGACCAGAGTCTCCACAGCACCCTATATTTATTCATTGCACTCCACAAATAGCACCCTGATTTAACACTGGTTCAAGTTTAAACCCTTTCAGAAAGGTTAGAAGCTGTGGTGGTTACAGTCTAAGGTGTCTAAAGCAAAATGAAGACATTGTCAAATTAATAATGATAAAAACAAAGAATGACCAAATTTTTGAGAAAATAAAATAAACACGACAACCTCGCAGGTTACAGTAGTTGTTCCATTACAATCCCATGTAATATGTTCTTAAATGTACTATTAGGTATAATATCAGAAAATATTTGCCAAGCTTAGAATTTGTTAAACAATCTTTTGTTCGGATAAAATACAAATACAAAATGCACCATCGGTGGGTTTGTGCCAAAGGACGTGGCGATTATCTACAGCAAGTGCACTTGAGGATGCTTCACAGTTCAAAATATTGTCTCTCTTCCAACCAACAAGAGCAAATACACAGACTTGTGAATGATGTTGGTGCTGTTTTAGTCTGATTCAGTAAAGACCGAGGACGGAAAAATGTGAAGGGCTATTGACGATAAAGTCTGTAAAACTCAGTCTTTCTGCCTGTTTATTCAGCTTTTTCTTTGCCACCCTCGGCCGGCTCAGAATCCTGTAAAAGGGCTAGTTGTCTCTCCCTTTCCTTCACCAGCTGCACACCGCAGTATGTCACCAACAGGACTGACAGGCTGGTCAGAGGAAAACCTGAAAAAAAGACAGGAAGAGAACAAAGAGGGAAAGAAGGAGGAAGTGAAGGGGGAAATGAAGAGAGAAAAGTGTGAGTTTAGGGTGATTCAGGTTGCTTTTTGCTGTGGTGTACAATGGGAGATGATGCTGAACACCTCTAAGATTGTGAGTGCATTATTCTTAAGATATATGTTTTTGTATTTGAAGCAAACTAAGAAAGAGGGCGCTGAAGTCATGTGATCTGTGGAGAATGAAATCCTTTGGGATTTTGTTTGTCCGTCTGTGTTGTTATTCATGACTTTGATTCTGCTTTGACTGGAACTGACAGGAATCCTGAAATGACCAGGATCGGGTTTGCACCACAGATGTAAATGTTGAATTTAAGTAGTGAATTTAACAAGTAGTTATTAAAGTTCTTAAAGTTACGAAGAACTTTATCTACAAATTGTGACCAGTTTCATCTGTGTCTTAAGTTTCCCACCTTTGTAAATGAGTTTTCTTCCCACCAATTTTGCAAACTCCAAATTGTTGAGGGAGAGAATGTTGTAGAGGACGATCGCCCAGAAGTTGGCGGCGTTGAACACACCCCTGATCCTGCGAGACATGGCTTCACCCATAGCACCCTGAAACAGCACACACAGGTATAGTCAGGGTTCTGGCACAAAATTATATAGAAATTCATAGATTAGATTTATAGATTTTGAATTGAACACTTCAAAAAAATCTGTCTCTTGTGTAGTCATTCATATAAGTCAACTTCTCTCAAGAATTTTCTAGAAACAAGTCTCATTTTTCTTGATGCTAGTGATCATGATTATTATGTCTTTTATTCTCAATCTCTCTTCTCCATTCTCTTGAAACAAGTTTGTATTGGAAATAGGCTTTGATGCTGATCAACATATTGGCTGATTTTTATTTCATTTGCTTAAGAAAATAAAACATTTAGACTCAATAACAGACAAAAAAATAATGACTTAAGTAAAATATTTTTGCAAAATATCTTTCAAAAATAGTTGATTTTGGAATTGTGTTGCTCACCTCAATGGTAGAAAATGGAGGGAGGGAGAAGAACTTGGCGACCCAAAGCTCAAAGTTAAGACCAAAGCAGTTGAAAAATGACCACATGTAGACCACTTCACATGGACCCAACCACAAGGTGGTGATAGAAAAAGTGCAGAAGGTCGCCAGGAGCTCCTTGAAGATATTATCATGATTCTGCCCAATGTAGTTGTAAACATACCTGGAAACATTTAAACTCTGATTCAACTTGGTGAATGTTTAGATACAGGAGAGCAGCAGTTACACAACTTAGTTTGAGCCGTAAATTTTAATTCAAATACTTACTTGCACAGCCAGTCGTTGATGCCTCTGTCAAAGTGTCTAAAAAAAGATGATCGCTCATGTAAATTTGAGTTCTTAAAATCAGATACCACTGAAGCTCTAAAATCTTTGGCTGTCACACTGTTATATATTTCAGGTCCAAAGCATGACTTGTTGACAACTTGACACTTACGTCTCAGCGAAGACATACAGCATAGTGATACACTTGGGGGGCTGAGGAGGGTCCAGGTAGTCCAGTCTAGACACAGTGTTGATGACGCCAAACATGACGGCAGATTTCACCCAGTCGTACACCAGGTTTGAATAGGCCAAACCAGCTGGAAAGGAAAACATAGAAACAAAGAATGTTTCAGGCTCCTTCATGGAGAAATCGCACCTAAACCTGCTGGATAATGTCTACTACCAGCATCTTCACAGCAAAAAAGATCAGCATTAGAAATAACCCACTGACCCAGACACGAGTCAGAAAGCTGCTTGACCAGCTTCATGTCACTAGGGATTGTCAGGATGTAAAGATAGTGGAAAAAGACGTCCACCAACAAAATAACTCCAAGGTGCAACAAGGCCCGGGTGGTGATGTTCCACACCTCCCTCTCCTTGCGGGTCAGCTGGGTGTTGTTTGCCTGTGGAATAAAAAATAGTTTTAAAAATAATCCAAAAATTATTTATGGAATTATATGATCATCTCTGATAATCATACATATATATTAGTTAAATTATTTTTTAGCAAGCCAGATGTTGAAAGATTATTATTATTATTCTGTAGTAATAGTGCAAGAAGTAGCAATAGTAGAAGTACTTAGATTTTTTTTTTTAACCAAGTTGTCTTATATTATTACATATAAAATTACATATAAAAATAATTTAGAAAGGCAGCAAAAGGTAAACCATACAGCTCTTACAGATATATTTTTAATTCATTTTGGCCTATTTCCATAAAAGGATTAAAAAAAAAAAGTGTCCCAAAGAATTTTTATCTACAGTGCAGCCTTTTAGGTGGAAAATAAGAGTAAAATTAAATGTAAAACTGCTTTGTTTGTTTGCATATTCCTGAGTTATATAAATACATCTCACATATATCTCCATCTGCCCTAAAATGGTCTTATATGGTAATTCAATGTGCCATCATGAGAGTTGATGTAATAGCTGTGGTTGAAATTTCTAAGCGCTGTTCTCAAGAACTCACCTGGGCGTGATACCTGTCAAAAGTCATGATAGGTCCAAAGAAGAAGAAGGGGAGGTAGAAGTTGTATTTGAGCAGGTTACAAAATGTGTAGTTGCCCTCTTTCTTCTCACAGTTCTCCAAAGCGAAGCTTATACAGCGCATGATGCTGAAGCCACAGCCTCCGTAGAACAGGATGTCTTGCAGGTCAAAAGTGCCGGTCACTAAGGATTCCTGCAGGAGGATTCAGAGATGCTGTACTCTAAAACTCAAACTGTTTCGCCTTCAAGCGCCTTTAACACATTTGTTTACCATTATTTAACCACATCACTGATTTCTGTACTAATTGTTTGCAGTTTTCTATAAATGAGTCTTTAAGTGCCAGTAAGATTATAAGTTATGCTAAAGGTTTCAGTGGTGCCTACAGAAAATGGGGTAGGACACAGAAAGGGGGTAGAGCATACAGGAATTTTAGGGTGCGAAAGTTAATTGAAAGGTAAAGACAGACAGTGGGCAGTGGGGTGGCCAGCAAAATACAGTATGTGGTCATGAGCCCACTGGCCACCCCTTGGGTACACCACTGTTGCAGTCGCCGATAAACTTTAGCTGGGTGAACTATTAGAGCTCATATTATTAGAGCTACATTTAGTTGTTTATTCATAAACTCATCACTTGACTATTTTAGCCATTATGATCAAACAAAGAGCCTACACGTTAAACAAAATTATAGCCTGGCTGAAAATGGATTTTTGAGGAGGCTGGTGCTGATATAACTGTATCAAGCCAGATGAACTTATACTGAAATGTGATGAGCCAGGATCAGCCAATTATATTGCTGATACATGGGTCAGGCTCTAACAAAAAAAAAAAAAATCTAATATAGTTTCAGAAAACACTAATACCTGCATTACCCTTAGAACATGTATTGATAAATGTCCATCAGTTAGGTGCTACTAACTTTAATATATATCATAAATTCACATTATTAAAAGTTATTTCAGCCAATAAAGCTGATTATCTCTATTTCAGATATGAAAAGGTAAACTGAGGTCAGATGACTTTACATTCATTACATCTCTCGTTGTTGCTGAATTATGATACAGTAGCTTCATGATGTCTTTCAGTCGTTCCTTTCAGCTGTTTTGCAGGCAGCGATTGCTGGATCCCTCTCAGCCATACTTCAAATAGTTGGGTTCAGCTTCCTGCTTATTTAGGTTCATATCTCCTTGATGTATGTCGCCGAGAAACACTCACCTGCCAGGAGTTATAGGGCTCCAGCTTGATAGAGGCCAGCGTGGTCAGGCCTGCCAGGAAGCACATCCATTTCTTCTTGACCAGAGCGACACTGTACAATATGATGCAGTGGGACAGAACCAGACCCATGAAGGTCCAGCCCATCGTGATCAGGACTGCAAAACCGCCGTACAAACCAAAGATCAAGGATCTGTGCTGTGGGTAAAGAGGGATCGGCATCAGTGTGACATCACAACTCCATTCTTGTAGTATTCATAGTTTCAACAAAAAAGAACAAAAAGCCAAAAAGATAACTTGTTGTACTAGAGTGTTAGTACAACAACACTGTCTAAAATTAGGATGGGAGAGCAGATTAGGTTGCGCAAATTGAAGAAATTGATCAACCAAGCAGCAATGATTTAATTGAAACACATGAGGGCTATAAATTCATACATTTATTGATATTACCTTACATCCATCTATACCAATCTTCATTGTAAGCATGAAACAAGACAGAAAAGATGTTTAAAACATATTGAACTGTTTTGATTATGTTACAGTATTCACAAAAAAAGAATGATTTGTACACTCAACAGACATCCCGTGCCATTCAGCTCAGGGTCATGCATCAAAAGCTTGGGGTAAAAATACACCTTAAAGGGGACATTATTGTATGACTATACTTAATGTCCTTTTATATAATTTTTTTGTAATACAGTAAGAGGTTTTGACAATGTTCAATACATGACTGTACTTATTGTTTTTAATCTAATTTTTATTGTGTATATAGTAAGGAGTTTTTGACAATGTTTCATATATGAATATTGTCAAAATGTCAAAGATTGAGATTAACGCCTATATAGATGCATCCAGTGATATAGGTCCTGAACTGTTTTGAAAGCTTTGTTTTTGATTAGTCATTTACTTACATAGCATGTTTACATCAATATGTTACACTTTTGAATTTACCCACCTACACACCTGATTAGAAGCACCTACCAAGTATGAGATAAGAGAGCGAGTGTTTGGCCAGCATCTACTTTTTTGTAAGGTTTTACCAGCTCAGGCCTGAAGTAGCTGGACAATCAGAACAAAGCTGCTTTTTCAGAGGGAGCCTTAAAGAGACAGCACCTAAAATATGCTGTTTCAATAAACGTGCAAAGTAGTGCTGCAGCAAGGTGGATCATTTCTTTTTTGCACATTAAAAAATTAAAAATAGTCTAAAATACACTCCTAAATGAAAATAAGAACATGGGAATCAGTATAACATCCCCTTTAAAATATGTTTTCTTAGTATAATAGAATTAATTTTTTGTATAATACAAGACCTACTGTTCACCTCAGTACAATATTGATTGGTTAAAATCAAAACATAAATTCATAACTATGCACATACACACATCTACAGTGCAAAAAAATAATTTGCAACTATACATGCATGCAATCAGACACAGAGACACAGACACAAACACACATACACTACACTGCGCAGCACACACAAACACACTCACCTTTGAAGACAGCAGGCTGAAAATCTTGGCAAAGATGACATGACCAGCGAGAGCAAAAAGGATATGATTGCGGAATGTAGTGAACCACATCGTCCATTCAAAGTCCGCAACATCCTGTGGCAAAGCCGAATACATTACGAATAAAAGAAAAGCACTTATTGTAAATACTGTGCTTCATAGAATACTCGTATTAAATAAAAAGAGATACAAATAAGCAACTTGCCATTTTTCTGCCAAAGTAATGCCATCCTGGTTTCACACTTTCTTTGAAGGCCTTCCTGTTTACATTCTCTGAAGAGAACAAGGGGGAGAAATGCAGAATAATCACCAATAAATATGTTATTAACTGTGCACAGGTATTAAAGGACCATACCATCGTTTTGCATGTTTGAGCCTAATATATTCAATTTTCATACACATAAGGTTACTAGGTTACTGACAATCATTTCCCAAAGGATAAAACCATATTTCAGCTTTCCTGATATTTTGTAAAATCTCTTAATCCTTCAAAATCAAATATTCAAGTGATACACCCACCTAAAAAATCAATGAAAATCCTGCTAATAGTTATTCAAAATTATGAAGTCATGGTTGTTTAAATTTTTCACTAAACTCAGGTCTTCTTTTGGGACTATATTCCCTGGTGGAGACATTTTTCACTCTGTGCTTTTTATTGCGCTTAAACGCTAAAATTCGAAACTTCGAAAAAAACCTGAATCTTGCTCACGATGGTGGATTACCTATCCCAAGAAAATTTCATGTATCAACAAGTTGATTTTAATAGCGTACCAGAATGAACTGAAACCAAAGGCGGTCTGGAAGGTAGANGTATCAACAAGTTGATTTTAATAGCGTACCAGAATGAACTGAAACCAAAGGCGGTCTGGAAGGTAGACATTTTTTTTTTTTAACTCACCATTCCAGTAGTATGCTTTGGGAAATGATTGTCAGTAACGTTAAATGTATGAAAATTGAATATATAAAGCTCAAACATGCAAAATGGGTGGTATGGTTCTTTAACACTTCAATTCATGGTAGTATGTAGTTTATTTATTTATTTATTTATTTTTTTTTTTGCATCAGTGAGAGCGCTGTGACATTTTGAAAATGATAGCTCTAATCTGCTGATTTTTGGTGTGATGCACGATTTTGTACATAGGTTTAAGTAGATTCAGCACGTTTGACAACATCAAATATTACATAATATACAGAACCCCTCACGATAAAGAGATATTCAACAACAAATGCAGCTCCCACTGCTTTACCTGATTAGACTAATGGCCATGAAAAGGATATTAAATATGTGTTTGTGAAATGTGAGGGTGGATCAGGGAAAGCCTCTTACTTCTGGGAACGTGGCCAGATTTCTATGGCCAATATACTGTGCTGCTGTATGCAGACTTCATAATACAATAATTCAGGAGACAGCCTGTCCTATAGAAAAACATCCACAGTTGCGTAGAAGACAGAATCATGTTTGACTCTGCTCTGAGCAGTCTGACAGCACTGATTGTGACGGATCGTGCCAACCACCAGATCACACTCAGTCCATTCACATCCGTATGTGATGAGGCTCAAGCATTTTAAATGTATACAAACGTTTTGAGTGCATTTCAGGATAGAACATTTAGGATTAGTTAGATGAGAGTGTTGCCTGCAAAATGCCAATGAAGTACATCAGAAAAATAATTAGCAATTAATTGGAACATCTATAATTTGCCTTCATGTTAATAGGAAGAATTCCTCCGGGTGGGTGTTCCCTTTTAATCTGCAAAATGAAAATGACTGAAAATCACATTCAAAAGGACTTTTACTTTAAATAGAACAGATGCCAGTGGTTTTGATATTGATTGTTTTTTATGATATTGGTTGATTTTTAGTATTAAGTATTTGGATTGTAGGAGCTGATTTCTTCTGTCACAGAGCTGATATGACTGTGGAGCAGCTGTTCAAAGTGTTCATTCACTCTGATGTAAGTGAACTTTAATAAATATGAGTGAATTTTGATACACTTTGGATATAAACCAGAACTGTTACATCACCACAGACTGTTTTGCTGTACACTTTATGTATCACTTGACATGTGACTCACTCACCGCTTGAAGCCTCAAAGATCCAACTGCTTGCCCATATCAAAGCCATGCCAAGTACAGCTGTGTAGAGATAAAGCTCATATCTGGGGAGGGCAGCCTTGATCCCCATGGTGAATCTATACACAGGAACCATAGAGGGTTGAAAAGCAATCAGCTGCACAATGTTACACTAAGTGAAAGCAAACAGTATGAGAATGAAGAAAAATAGATCTGAAACCAGTGTCTTACAATTATGAAAATATGAAAGGTAAGCATTTCCTAAACTTTACCGAGCATTTGGTTTGAGGAAGAGAAAATGTTGACTTTTAAGTTTGATCTGAGACATTGTGTATGATAGCATGGGCTAAGTCAATCTTGGCTAAAAATACTGTGCGAGTGCCACCATAAAATACCACTAATGACATCTGAGACAACAGCTGAGTGAAATATTAACACATGAAAGGTTTTAACTGTACTGTAGGTTGATAAGCTTGCTACTTAGTCACTTGTGTAAATTGCCTTTGCTCACTTGGAGGTCCTGCAACCTTATAGGCTAGTGCACAAACCAGTTTACCAGTTTGTGCATTTATAAATAATTAACAACTCAAAAAAAAAAAAAAAAANAAAAAAAAAAAAAAAATCACAATTTGCAGGGTAATAATCACACATGTACACACAAATGTAACATCCCCTGTGCCAACACAAATCAATGCATGTTCTTCATGCCAGACCTCAGACTAAGATGTTTTAATGAGGTGACATTTTACTAATAAGCCTTCAGGAGTGAGAGACCAGTGACTTAAATAGGACTGCAGCTCTCTGGCTCTTTGGAAATCAGCATCGTCAGCTGCACCCAACCTCTCCTTCCTATTATAGCCTGCAGTTGGTGGGCTGTGCAGCAGGGCAGCTGCAGTGCTATGTGATCTCAGACGCTCTGGGGACTCACTTCATAGAATAATTAGCACAGAGTGGAATGACCAAGAATGGTGCAAGAGAATAAGAAAGCACATTTCAGCATGAATTCTCTCTCTCTCTCTCTCTCTCTCTCTCTCTCTCTGTGTGTGTGTGTGTGTGTGTGTGTGTNCTCTCTCTCTCTCTCTCTCTCTCTCTCTGTGTGTGTGTGTGTGTGTGTGTGTGTGTGTGTGTAGTTGGTGAAGTTAAAGGAGTTGGACTAACAAGCCCTGTGCTTGCTCATGTCAAGATGCCCCCACGCAGGACCCCCCAGCAAAGCGTCCTGCATACAGATTAAGGACTTTAACTGTTATTTATCTGTGTACAGTTACATAAATAAAGGAGCAAGCACTTGTTTTACTAACCTTTTATCCGCTTCACACTGTGGCAATCAGGATGAAGGCGACAGAGTTTTCAGCCCGACTCTCCAAATTATAGAATCAAAAAGGGAAAGGGGGTGTTGGTGGTTCCAGTAAGGTTTTTTTTNTTTTTTTTTTTTTTTTAATTCATCCGTCCTGCGGGGGTTTGCCGCTGCCTGATCGCCGCCCTCAACCAGTCAGGATGCGAACTCAACGAAAGGAGGAGGAGGAGGGATATATTTATCCTTCATGCTGCACCGCAGTGAGGGGTGGTCCACGCTATGTCCATCAAACCAAAAACACCCCGGGTTCATGGTTTGAAATGAAGCGGGAGGGAATCGATATCAGACAAGTACCAATCTGCATCCGCAGTGCACCAGAAAAATTAAAATATCTCATCATCTGTTTGTTAAAACAGAACTTAAATAAAGATGGTTATGGGTTCTCAAATGTGAGGATTTGCATTTTATATGATAGCAGAAAGAATTCCTTTAGGATTTTTTTTCAGACAGGCAATGAAGACATCACTTGCTTAGACGTGATGGGAATTTCTCACTTTTCTTTGATATTTTATACACCAAACATTAATCAATTAGCCTACTTTAAACTATTTTATTAGGCTAAATAATTAAAATACAAGCGTGTTGTAGCCCAAGTGTGGTCTTTGCAATGAGTTATTTATAGTAACAATTTAGAATATTAGACGGAAAGCAAAGCAAACATTTCATTGAAAAGGACTTTAACTTTGGAGGCAATATATTATTGCAAATATTGCTACAGAGGTGAGTTATACTGTTTTAGATGCCAAATAACAAAAAAAACAAAAAAAACAAAACAAAACAAAAAAACATAATCACCCTTTTCATCTGGAAGGGCCTTTAAGGAAGAATCCTCAATGGACTTGTCCAAGTACCTATCATATAATTTTGAGACATATACACCATATTGTTTTTCATTCAACGGATAATTAAAAACATAAGTGGCCTAGAAAGCTAATACTGCATTGCTTCATCATTATGAATGCATTTGGACAAAACTGAAAAATTGTATTGCTCATTGTAGATAAAAGATAGTAAGGATAGTCTGTGTTCATACTTTGAAAATAAGAGTAAATAGAACCAACTGTGATTTATTTATATGATTTGGTAAATTTCACATCCATCAATTCAAGTTCTCTAAATCTCCTCTTTTTTTAAAAAAATATACATGGCTTCTGAATTTACCTTTCAACTTTAAAATTCAGCAATAATGCTAAATTTGTCCTCATTCTTTCTTTCTGTATTGGTCTATATATGGGGTTTTAGATATCTTCATTAAAATATGCTATTTATTATTATGTTTAAAATTTTCTTTGTCTTCGTAAAAAAAGAAAAGAAAAGAAAAGTGCATTGATACAGTTTATCAATTTAAACACTAGGTGGCTCTCGCGGTCTTTTAAAAGTGTCTACACGTGGGAAAACTAAAACTACAATATTTATACTTTTTCTGTGCTGAGAATTAGGAATCAGTTAATTGATTACTTAATTGATGAGCTTTAAAAGGAATTTATATTCATCGAATGTACATTTTAAACAATGGTTTTAAAATATTGGTGATAAAATATAATTAAATGTGCCAGTTAGTAATTCCTTTTCATTAGTCTATCTTCAATAATTATTAATGTATTTTAAATGGATTTCCCAAATATTTTACAGTCATTCCTTTTACTAACATGTCCTCCCATCAAACTCCATCTCAAACCCATTTATCTCCTGCTTTAATATTTAAAGAAACTAAGTTTGACAGAGGATTAAATAGTGTGTAATTATTTTGTATAGCTGTATTCTCTATTTTGTTCCAGTTTGTTGCCTGTAGCAGCGACAGAGAGGAGAGAAAGTCTGGGAAAAGTGAGAGAAACAAACGCCCCCTCACTCACAGCGCCCCCCTCCGACTAACACTCATCTCCAAATACAGAAAGCCTCCATGTTGCACACTGTAGGGCCCCGCTGCTATCAACTCTTAGCCTAAACTATCAACTTTAACCTCGTTTAACTCCTGTTTAGTCTGTCTTTTTTTTGGCAGCAACATTCCTCTGACGGGCTTCCTGTTGTTTTTCAGCGCTGGACCGGGAACATTCTGGATAATCGGACCTTTACGTAGCTAACGTGCTAACCCGAGCTACTTGCTAACTTGAGCTATTTAGCATTTCAGCTTCTGATGTTTTTGTTTTTTAAGCCGTGCGCACGGTCGTTGTTGCCCGCATCAGCGATGGTATTTTTCGTAAAGCCCTAAATGAGAGCCTATAACCGGCTCCCGGTGTCCACTGAGCTAGCTGGCTCGCTACCACCGCTGCCACAACGCTACGCTTCAGACGTTCGCCTGGGTCTGCGGGCTAGCCGCTCAACGTCAGCATAGACAGCTAGCTAACGTTAACTAGCCAACATACGAAGCTTTCTCGAACAACAGTGTGGGAACCAAAACAGGAATAACCATCCGTCTCAATGGACCACATGTCCATAATAACCCAAGTTTCCAACCCCAAGGAGGAGGAAGTAATATCCTTCAATCAGGAAAAAGGTAAGAAAAAAGTCGAAGTAACGTTAGCTAACGTTACCCGTCTACTTTTCTCGACTAATGTTAGCGGGCTAGCTGGCGCTTGCTAATCTATGTAATGACACTGGTTGCCTGTGTATGATGATCGCGGTAAAGTTTAAGAAACAACTACACGGTCAGTTTATCAGCCTGGCATTGACTCGAATGAATTTTTAAATAATTTTAACGTTGTGCTGCATGTTTAGTTGGTAGTGAGCTGTGGTGTGATCCCGTTAACCTCAGGATGAATCTGTTGTCAAACAGTAGATGTGTCCAAGAAACCCAACGTGTCAAGATTTGGCTTCCAAATGTTTGTATTTTTACACTCAGAAGAAAAAGCTGCATAAGTATGAATGTAAAATTAAAACCATTGCTGTTTATTTCACACATTAAAATTTGTACTAGCTATATAGTAGAATTCTGATTACATTTGAAAATGTAAAGTCTCCGCTTTTCTGTCTAAATAACTTCCTGTTGGGCAAGATAGCTTACTGCTAAACACTGAATTATGTTGACAAAGATGACATTAATAATAAAGCATGAAAAAAAGTCAATTCTGAATAGAACCATCCGCAGATTTACTGGAAATCAAATGATACAATACCATACACAAAAAAAGAAACATTAAAAAAAAAAAATCAACTNCTGGAAATCAAATGATACAATACCATACACAAAAAAAGAAACATTAAAAAAAAAAAATCAACTTCAGTTAAGAAAAATAAGAGTTAAATGTTAAATGCACCGAGTACAATATTCGTGTACTTCAGTTTATTTTATAATTTTAAAAAAATGTAGTGATAATACTTCATGAATACCATGCAGGACAAACTGTATACAAGAGTGAAAGAGTGCAACACAAACATGAAATGAAATGATTCCAGTATCCAAAGATGCTGCTTATATCTCTGACATATTACATCTGAGATTAATATTTGTATTTTACTTGTGTTTTCACTTTTGTTTCTGAGCTCATAAGCCACTATATTATTGTCACTGTATTGTCATCAATCAGGGTAAAATGGTTTCCACTCAGCTCAGACATTGGTTTTTATTTAATGTTTCAGTCACTTAATGATCTGCAGTGGAAGTCAGACCTTCTTTCAATCTTTACCTCTTTATCTCAATTCATGCCTCTTGCTCTGGCGTCTGTGACTGAGCTTCCGGCTCATCCAATCGCAGATGTATCAGTATCGCATCTCAGGCTTCACTTGACAGATAATTAGTAATATGAGATCTTAAGTCTTTCAGCCACAACAACGTGTCTCCTCAGAGGGGTACAAGATACCCTCCAGAAACTCATATAGATCCTGCAGTGACTTGAATGTATGCAGGCATTCAGGTTGAATATCATTATAAGCACAGTCTGAACCACATTATGAATTTTTTGTAGTAATAACATGCAGACCAGACTGTTGTGATCCGCAGGTCGTAACAGCTCATTTTTCTCCATTTCCATAAATGTCAACACAGCCCATGCCAGTTATTTATCTGTCTGTTCATTAACAAATGCTGTCCTGCTGCAAGCCAGGACTGGTGAACCTGGAGTCTGAAATGCAGAAAGTTTTTTTTCCAGGTCATGTTTGCAATGTAAAATTCATATTTTGGTACTAGGATTTTGTCATCTTGTTGGGAAAATGTTGCTATTTTATTGGTATTTTTCCTCCATTTGAATTTCATCAGAAGATAGGTTGATCATAAAGGTCATTTATGGTCATTAAGTCACTTACAAGTAGCGCTGATAAGCAAAACAATAAGCTTGAAACAATAAGCTAAAATAAAATGACAATATATGGTAATTTGGCATTTATGTGAGATCCCCTGCAAAAGTATTTTAATATTGTTGCCTATGTTTTTGCTTTTCATATTACTACAAAATAAATTAATCTGGGTTTTGCTATTGTCAAAGTAAGTGAGCAAATGTAAGACATAAGTGGGGGATTTTTTAAAAATTGTCTTTAATCCTGTAAACAATTTAGATAAATGAGAACTCATTAACTCGTGATCTAATTTTATCGCAAATTAGAGTTCATTCTTCTGATGATAGTATTCAGTCATATCCCAGGTTGTGTACAGACAGGAGAGTTTGTGTAGCAACACACATACACAAAATAAGAAGAGTTCATTTTGGTGTGTTTGGCTGCTGGATGAAAATCACAGCTAATGTTGAACACTGGTAAGAGTGTTCGGTTGAGGACAATGCAAAGTTGTGATGTTGCTCTTTGTTCTCCTCCATGTTCTCTTAAGAACGAATCAAGCAGAATTTTCTGCTCAGAGCACAGTCAGGCATTGCCATCTTTACAAGAATTGCACGTGTGTGTTGTGGACAGCAGCAGCGTTTGACTGTGAGCAGCATATTCACAGGCTGTAGAGTGAAAAGATCTAGAAAGATTTTTTAAACTATTTACGCTTATGATAGTTATAATACATCTAGTCACTTCACAGGGTTGACAGCATAATTGTTTTCTCTTGAGCGTAATATTCAATGAGAATGTGACAGTTCTCAATCTAACAAATCATTTAACACGTAGCTTCTCTTAATTCCCAACAGCCGCCTTGAAGGAATGTAACAGGTAGTCAGTTGCTTGGACTGGCTCCAAGCTGTCTGGACAGAAATTGACCACCTTTGCTCTCAGCGTTCCTTTACTGGCCATCTTACGACATGTGTCTGCCTTTCACACTGGTTCCACTGCCAAGCACCCAGCTAAATATAGATCCCGCTGCCCTTTTGGCCAGGGCACCGCTGACCTCCAGGCCAAGTGTAACTGCTCAGAAAGATGACAATGGTTCTTTCTTAATGTTCTTAGACTAGCTAGGCTTTAGTTTGGAATTTTCAGATGTTTTATTCTTATAGGTGATTTAAAGCTACTAGTTCACACACCGAGCAGTCGGCTCAGACCTTTAATGCATCTGTGAGTTGAACTTACGTGATCCTCCATAGCACTGCAACCCAAGAACCATTCTGAAGTTTGTTTAATGTGGAGTAGAATGTATTGAACTCTGCAGTCATATAATGTGATAGTGCAATATATGCCTTGATACTTATTTTTACCCCAATTTTTAATCAGGCAACTATTAATTGTCATATTCCAGCCACATTAGTTTATTGTTCATTCTATATATAAAAATGGGATGACAATATTTTCAAAAGTGTTTTACAAGTTATATGAGATTTTGTTGCAAACATAGTTATATTTATTCATTCATACATGAAGTCATTCATTCATTAGGCTAAATGTAATAAAGTTATGTGATTTAAGTGAGAGATGGAATTAGGTCTTTTTCACAAGTGGCAACATGTCAAAGCAAACGTAACAAATTGAAATCATTTAGTCAGTTAAAAAATCAAAGGACCATACCACTCATTTTGCATGTTTGAGCCTAATATATTCAATTTTCATACATGTTACATTATTGACAATCATTTCCCAAAGGATAAAACAGTAGTTCTGCTTTCCTGATATTTTGCAAAACCTCTTAATCTTTCAAAATCAAATATTCAAGTGATACACCCACCTTAAAAATTGATGTTTCACCTGCTAATAGTTACGCAGCCAGGTTACGCAGGTCGTTTAAATTTTCCGATAAATGCAGGTCTTCTTTTGGGACTATATTCCCCAGTGGAGTCATACATTCACTCTGCACTTTTTAATTGCGCTTAGACGCTAAAATTACAAAACTTCAAAAAAAAAGAAAAAAAGCCTAATATACGTCTTGTTTGCGATGATGGATTACCTATCCCAAGAAAGTATCAATAAGTTGACTTTAATAGCGTACCAGAATGAACTGAAACCAATGGTGGTCTGGAAGGTAGGAAAAACATTTTTAATTCACCATTCCAGTAGTATGCTTTGGGAAATGGTTGTCAATAACCTTATGTGTATGAAACATTATAACATCCACTTTTAATAAGCAATATTATAAATGGGTAAATCTATTTAAGAGTGATTCACACCTTTATCTTTATATCAGTGCTTATATTTATATCAATGAATATATTAAGCTCAAACATGCAAAAATGGGTGATATGGTCCTTTTAAAATAAAATTAAAAACAAAAGTTTTCTTTCTCATGTTTTAAAATGGATCGTTAACTTTAAAAATACATTGCAAAATGACAATGTGTTGCAGTGTAAATGGGAGCTGTGACTTCATCGTTTTCCGATAGTGCCTTCAGAAGAAAGCGAGGGCAGTAAACCCCTTTGGAAAACTCTTTTCCTGCATAGCGACACATGGAAAATTATTCCTCTATTGGTTGTGTTTGTTTGGTGCATTATGAAGCTGTAAGATTTGATATTGCACAGCTTCCAGCAGGGAGTGTGGGAGTCTTGAAGCTCCTCACTGTGAGCCAAAGATGTTCCGTCCGTGTGGAAGAGGGGGAGGGGTATCCCAGCTTCAGGCACCAAATTTTATAGTGTGTCAACAGTCACAAACCCACTCATGAGTGTGGGCCACAACACACGGGCCTCTGCTGGAGTGAGAGTGAGCTGGGTCAGACTCTGGACTAACACTTTCCTGCTCAGACCCATATTGTTGTTGTCATCACACTTCTAACTAATGATTCATTCTCTGTGTGTTTTCTCAGGCTGGTGCATCTGTGGCTGAAAGCTCAAGTCTGGAACCAAAAGCATCAGCAAAAGGGCATAGTTGCTGTGTCAAACTGATGGTTAAAGGACCATACCACCCATTTTGCATGTTTGAGTCTAATATATTCAATTTTCATACATATATGGTTACTGACAATCATTTCCCAAAGGATGAAACAGTATTTCAGCTTTGTTGATATTTTGCAAAATTTTTTAATCTTTCAAAATCAAATATTTAAGCGATAAGCCCACCTTAAAAATTGATGTTTTGCCTGCTAATAGTTGTGCAAAATTATGAAGTCACAGTCATCAAAATTTTTGAATAAACACAGGTCTTCTTTTGGGACTATATTCCCCGGTAGAGACGTACATTCACTCTATGCTCTTTATTGTGCTTAAACGCTAAAATTTCGAAACTTTGAAAAAAAACTTTAATATATGTGTTGTTCATGATGATGGATTTCCTATTCCAAGAACGTTTCAAGTAGAAACAAATTGATTTTAATAGCGTACCAGAATGAACTGAAACCAATGGCAGTCTGGAAGGTAGGAAAAANCAAATTGATTTTAATAGCGTACCAGAATGAACTGAAACCAATGGCAGTCTGGAAGGTAGGAAAAAATGTTTAATTCACCGTTACAGTAGTATGCTTTGGAAAATGATTGTCAGTAACGTTATGTATATGAAAATTTAATATATTAGGCTCAAACATGCAAAATGGGTGGTATGGCCCTTTAATGTGATTTTTTTTTTTTAATGAAGTTATTTATGTGAAAGTTGTGATTACAGGCAGAACTTTGACTTACAGCTAACAGAACAGAATTTACTTTCTTATTAGTGATTTAAATCTATCTGCATCGTGTGTTTGTGCGCGCTGTGTCGGAGTTCCATTCCTGATGTGTGTGATGCCTGTGATTCCTGATGTGTGTGTGACTCAGTGCTGCTCTGCGTTTTTTAAGGTCTTTGTGCTGGAGTCGCTACATTGACCGGGCGAAACCGCGAGTCATTAGAAGCTGGCAGACGCCTCTCCGTCCTGGTTTTACAGTTCCACAGAGCTGGAATGAGAAAATGAAGTCAGGTCTAATAAAAGGAAGTTGTGCGGTACTGATGAGGTTATATTTAAATTGAGCTTACTACTGCAAAATACGATCGGTGTCGCTCGTGAACTACAGCAAGGTCACCAGGGAGGTTAATTTGGTTAATTCCTCTTTTAAGGTTAATAAAAATCATAGAACGCAGCCTGTAATTTATTGTGCTGGTGATACATTCAGACTCTCTCTCTCTATATATATTTATTGTTTATGTGGTTGTTGTGAAAGTGTTATGTAAAGCATTTTCCATGGCACGGGTCAGATGAGATATTGTGGTCTGGTCTTCATACCGCGGGAACATCGGGCAGTATCAGGAATTTCCAACACATCCTGTCTCATTCCTCTTCTCCTTTTGCTATTTCATTATGCCTCTTTCTTTTTTTTATCATTGGACAGCAAGAAGTAGGAGTATTGGTTTCCTGAGGGAATTCTCGTTCATTACAAAATAAACTCGAGAATTTACACTGCTCAGTAAAAAAAAGAGGCGTTTAAAGTCGTGTTGTCAGACTGGTTTTAGCAGACGGTTCTTGTTGACACAGTCGTGGAGCGCCTTTACTGATGGAGCTCGGAATGTTTTTTTGAAGTTTAAATTGGTCTTTATCCAGGTGAAATTATGCCTGAAAACACCTCTCCAAGCAGCAGGAGAGCCGCGACGATGGGATTCCTCAAATGCATCAGATCAATATTGATATAACCACAGATAGCAGGATTATTATCATCACACATATCAACATAACCCAGTATTTTAAAAAAACAAAAACACATATTTGATGACTGTCCTATAGTAGAAATAGAGCGTTCCAACCTTTTGCTTTTTACTTCCTGTTGTTAGTTTTGAAAAATTGAAGGTATCATCATGTTAAAGGGACAGCAGCCTGTTGCTGTCCATCACTCACCTTCAACTGGAATGAACGGAATGAATTCTGACGATCCATGAAAGCAGCATCAGCCTGAGTGAGCTCGATGCTGCTGTGTGAAGATAAAATTCAAAATAAATTAGGAATATTTGTGTATTAAAAGAGGTACCTAATTATTTTAAAAAAAATAAGATAATGTCAGTTAATATACTTATTAATTTTTTTTAATGACAAAAATCACAGCTGTAAAATATGAAATATGTTCTATTTTTATTATTGTATTACAATATTACTACTACTACATTTATTACAAGATAAGAAAAAGGGGCAAAATATTTTAGATTGTCAGTAATGTCCAGACAATATTATATTGCAATATATCTATTAGAACTGTTTGACTGATTAGTTCTGTGTATTATAGGATTAAGGAATTATAGGATAAAGGAAAAAGATTGGGATGAAGGATCGTGGGAGGATTTTGATGAGCCTTGATGTGTCACAGCTGATACTTTTCCTTCATTGATGAATGCTTTTAGCTGTCGAAATTCAACTGTATAGTGATGAAGTCGCTCAGAATAACTGGCAGGAATTATTTATAATCTACCCTGACATGGTGCTCAACTCAGGCTGCCTCGATTTAGGCATGTCAAAAAAATACACCTCAAAGATGGATTGAGGTGAAAATAATCCTGAAGTTTATGGGGATTTTCTGAAGGTTTATCCTCTCAGCTGATGTGCTGCATATGAGTTTATTTTTTACGGCGGCTCAGTTGATGTGTGTTTTCTTCAGGCACAGCATTTCCTGTGACGAATGTCTGGTGGGTATTTGTTCAGGGTCAAGAGCACAAAGGGGTCTAATGTCAAGATGTCTAAAGAGATGATATAATGCGTTCGGACTTTGGTTGTTCAGGCATTCTAGTTGTGTGAGCTAAAGGGTTGGGCGGGGGTGGGGTGGGTGNCCCCCCCCCGTCTTTGGTGCAAGCCCAGGCTGCTTCACTCACTCACCTGCCAAATTAAACATGGGAGGGGAACGTAAGCGAGCTTTCAGAATGGGAGACTCCTGCACCAATCAGAAGACAGGAGCTGCGGTGGCGCAGAAAGGAGGAGGGAAGAATGTGCAGCCTTCAGCTTGTCACCGTTTGATTGATTGATTGATTTTTATTTGTGTCACACAGAAAGGTGTCCAGCCCACGTGGACATATAAGACACCAAACACACTGTTGCAGCGGCGAAATAAAAGCTGTCTCAGATAAATGGTACAGAATGCAAATTTGTATCCACAAAAAGTGAACTTATTAGAGAAACTCTACTTTTGTCTTCTCTCCCAAGCTTTATACAAAAAGTCTGCAACAAAACATAAGTCCTAAAACGTCTTTGATAATCATTCAGCCAAAATAAATCTGAAAATACAACCTTTAAATCATCATATAAAGAACAATTAAACATAAATTAAACTTAATTTTCAAATTCTTCTAACCCAGATAACACACAGTCTCTCCTCCTCTGGTGTAGCGTTAAAGGACCATACCACCAGCGATCATGCATGTTTGAGCCTAATATATTCAATTTTCATATATGTTACTTTACTGACAATCATTTCCCAAAGGATAAAACCATATTTCAGCTTTCCTGATATTTTTGCAAAATCTCTTAATCTTTCAAAATCAAATATTCAAGTGATACACCCACCTTAAAAATCAATATTTTGCCTGCTAATGGTTACGCAGCCTTATGAAGTCATGGTCGTTTAAATTTTTCAGTAAACACAGGTCTTTTGGGATTATATTCCATATTCTCTGGTGGAGACATACATTCACTCTGTGATTTATATTGAGCTTAAACGCTAAAATTATGAGACTCTGAAAAAAACCTGAATGTACGTGTTGTTCACGATGATGATGTTCACAACCTATCCCAGGAACGTTTCAAGTATCAGCAAATTGATTTTAATAGCGTACCAGAATGAACTGAAACCAATGGCAGTCTGGAAGGTAGGAAAAACATTTTTAATTCACTGTTCCAGTAGTATGCTTTAGGAAATGATTGTCAGTAACGTTACGTGTATGAAAATTTAAAATGTTGTATTAGGCTCAAACATGCAAAATGGACAGTATAGTCCTTTAAACTAGCGCTAGCTCCTGTTCCAGGAGCTTGTGCTAATATACCCGAGTGCAACTGTGCACATAAAGATCTTTGAGTTTTAGTCAAATGTAATTTAACATATGGTTCCACGTTATAATTATTTTTCATAAGGCAATATGTTCTCAGTTTTTGGTTTACGGCATATCGACAGACAATTTTTCTATTTCTGTTAATAGAGAAGAAAAAGGTCTGCACACTTGGATCCAATGCAAGTAAAAGAAGGTTTAGGACCGGAAGCTTTTTCTTCACTATGTTATGTTTTGTTTTGTTTTGTTTTTTTTTTTGCACAATGGCTTTTTGTCGTGTGTGCAGTGATCTGTCTTCATTCAATCTATTTCTATTAATAAAAGCCGAGTGTCTGATTTTGGTTCTGGGAGAACAAGCTGATGTAGAGGTATCTCTGTGTGTGACTGATGAAGACACGCAGCCAAATAAGTTCTGTTCTGATCAGCGGCTCATTCAGGCCTGAACAACTAAACCAACACAGCACTTTGATCGCTTCATCTATTGTGTTTCAGTGTAACTGGTATTATTATGGTCATCTGGAACTGTAACAAACACGACAGCTTAGATTAATTCCCACTTGGTCATGCATCAGCCCAAAAAAACCAAGCTGAGATTCTTTGCAGCTCAATTTTTATGTCTTCAGGCTTTTTGATTCATGTCTTCATCCTCGCCTCCCCCGCTTGTTGTTTTGACAGCGTTGCAGTCCAACAGCAGCCTAAAGAAGCAGAGGAACCGGAGCATCTTCAGCACGTTCATATGCTGCTTCCGCAACTATAATGTAGAACCTCCAGCCGCCAACACCAACACCAGCTCTCCTCCTCCACCTGTAGAGGAGAATGGAACACCTCCCAAGGTGAACTGCTGCCGGGCTGAACACACACAGGCGTTGTCATTAAGTCTATAAGGGGAAAGTGCGAAACTATAAAAAAAAAAAATTAGAGAGATAGACAGGCAGCTACTAGGTAGGTAGATAGGTACATACATACAGTGGGGTCCAAAAGTCTGAGACCACATCAAAAATCTGTGATGTTTTCCATATAAATCTGGAAATAAGCAGAAAGTCTGACATCACAAGAAGCTCTTTGGAACATTGTCAAATCATGCTNAAATCTGGAAATAAGCAGAAAGTCTGACATCACAAGAAGCTCTTTGGAACATTGTCAAATCATGCTAGATAACTTGGCTCATCAGGTTTTGCACAAACCTGTGGAGTTCATGCCAGCTGCACTGATGCTGTCATTAAAGCTAAAGGGGAGGCGTACCAAATACTAAGATATTCTGACATTTGTGTACTTTTTTCAAAGATTCAACTTTTCAGTCACATTGTTAGGATGACGTCATTTGTAATGAAAACTCTTGTATTAAATTCAAAAAATGCAAAATAGAAGCATTTTCACAGTAGTCTCAGACTTTTGGACCCCACTGTACTTTATTCATCCCCATGGAGAAATTCAGACATCCAGTAGTCCACACATCTCTGAATTAGCATATAAATTATATAAATTAAACCAATACCCAATACTAAAAGAATAGCATATAATAAAAGAATAGCATATAATAGCATATTGCACAGTTATTGCACATAGTTCTGGGATGAGGATGGATAGGGAGGGGGGTNGTGCAGGTATTCAGAAGCCCAGGTCATCCGGGTCATCAATGGTTCACAAGTTATGCTGACTTGTGCCACACTGCCATATTACAAAGTAGCCGTGTTTATCAGATGATGTCATTAGAATAGTTTTTATCTGTTATGAAGTGTATGTTTGTGTGAATAGTGTTTTTTTTTTTCTTTGTTTTTCTTCCTGGACCTGTGTGTGTGTGTGTGTGTGTGTGTGTGTGTGTGTGTGTGTGTGTTTTTTTCCTCCTTTCTACCCCCTCACCCTGTTTGTGTATGTACATGTCTATCTCTCTCATGTCGAAGTGTGACCAGGTTGAGGTCATCCCTGTCCCTAGTGTATGTATTGCCTTTTTTTTTCTTTTCCTTTGCATGCAGGCTGAGTGGGCTGAGTGGGCTGGTGCTGGCACGTCCTGTCTGTGTGGGCTCCATCGCTCCTCAGAGAGCTTTAGCTCCGTTACCGCGCCGCAGCTCACTTTCAGCCAATGGTAGCTCTGGCTGTGTGGAGGGTCTATATGCTCTTTGGGTTAAATGGCGCCTCGGTGCCTGATCTGCATGAGTGACACTTGGTGGTTTGTATGCTTTCAGAAATACCGTGACACTAACAGTCACTAACAAATCAAGCACAAAACTGTTGGTATTAATTGGGCTCAAGCACTTCCAAAGCAAGAAATAAATCCATTTTACCCAACCTACTTACATATGTCGTTATGAAGAGAAAATCATTTAAACTGCTGAGCCAGAATGAAATAAAGCTTTCTTCTTAAAAGTTTGCTCATCTCGTACTAATAGATCCTGTTACTGAAGAAAGGAATTGGAAATGAGCTATCCAGTTGGTGATTACATAAGGCTCATTGTTTTTTGCTTTTAAAGGACCATAGCGCTCATTTTGCATGTTTGAGCCCAATATATTCATTATTCATACATGTAACATTACTGACAATCATTTCCCAAAGCATACCACTGGAACGGTGTGTTAAAAAAAAATTTCTGCCTTCCAGACCACCATTGGTTTCAGTTCATTCTGGCTATTGGTTACGCTATTAAAATCAACTTGTTGATACTTGAAACGTTCTTGGGATAGGTCATCATCGCGAACAAGATGTGTATTCAGATTTTTTTTTTTTAGAAGTTTCATAATTTTAGCATTTAAGCGCATAAAAAGTGCAGATTGAATGTATGTCTCCACTGAAGAATATAGTCCCAAAAGAAGACCTGTTTTTATCGAAAAATTTAAATGACCATGACTTCATAAGGCTGCATATCTATTAGCAGGCGAAACATGGATTTTTAAGGTGGGTGTATCGCTTGAATATTTGATTTTGAAAGATTAAGAGATTTTGCAAAATATAAGGAAAGCTGAAATACAGTTTCATCCTTTGGGAAATGATTGTCAGTAACGTAACATGTATGAAAATTTAATATATTAGGCTCAAACATGCAAAATGGCCGGTATGGTCCTTTAACTGAGATTTGTTGTTTTAAAAGGAGCCACTCGATTCAAAGCAATTTCCATTGCTTAGCTTTAGCTTTTTAAGACCCTGCCTGCACTAGACCGGATATTTCTTTTGGCTGATTTGAGTTGTGCTTACTTCCTTTCCTCACTGCTGGAGAAGACGCTTTTTTCCTGGAGTTTAAGGTAAAAACCTCGTAAAAACCGTGTTTATCTAGCAGCGAGTCCAGTTCAGGCTAATCTGTATCCAGCATCAGAACTGAAGTGAAAAACTGAGAGAAAATCCAAACAAGCTGCTAAATATGTGCCCAAAGTTAATTAAGTACATCTTTTATGTGGAGACAGTCTGACTGACTGAAACGTTTCACTATCAGCTCATCCTGACAGTGATCAACTCAAACAAACCTAAACTAGATAAGTGTTCAAAAATTGAGTGTTACAGGTGCTATTTCAGTAATCAGATTTCCACTTGCTTTTTTCCTGCCCTTTGACCCTTTTATTAGCATTTAAAAATTCTTGAATAAAAAAAATAAAAACTGAAAGTAATGAAACCCAGTTATCATGAATCACCCTGTATGCAGTGCGGATGAAGTTTGACTCCTCAAATCCATAAATGTAAATTGATTTTTAAAAACAAAGCACAAGTTCACGCACTGAGACTGAGGTTTCACATTTTCCCAGCTGAATTTGAAATTTACCAGGATTTCCAGCCCATTCCCATTTAAATTCAGGCAATTTCAGCGAAACCGCGACTGCTGGACAGCAGCAGCTAACCTTTGCATGGCCTCCATCTCTGAGAACGCGTGGAAATGTTTTATTGTTTCCCACAGATTAGAGAGGAATCTGAGGAGATTTAAAGCAGAATTAAGATGTCTGAGTAAGTGTGTGGGAGCGGGGGGAATGTCCCTCACTACTGATGGAGATTCCTGTAAAGAGTGAGGGTGTGTGGTTCCATGAAATGCATCGTTTCAGACACGGCTCTATCTCAGCTGCATTTTTATTCCTGAAAATACTCCTTCTTAACACGGTGATGGCTTTGCTGCTCAGCCTTACTCATTAATTTTTGCATAGTATACTGTATGTCTTCTCTCTGTCTCTCTCTCTCTCTCTCTCGCTCTCTCTCTGTCTCACACACACACTCTCTCTCTCTCACTATTTCTTACCTCATGTGCCCTGTCTCCCTGCAGCCTCCAGCCAAATACCTCCTGCCTGAGATGAAAATATCTGACTATGGCAAAAAGTGTGTTGTGATTGACTTGGATGAAACCCTCGTCCACAGCTCATTCAAGGTAAAATATCTAAATGTTGGCTTTAAAAAGAAAAAAAAAAAGTCACATTTTTTTTTTTTTAACCCACAAGTACATTTCACCAGAGCATTTACCAATCTCAGAAGATATAAATAAGCACTGAGCGTAAAATATATATCTCACCATCAGTCTTAATATTAAAAGCTCAGCAGGTAAAGTTCATTAAGTAAAAACCGTATAAAATCCAGTAAGGCGTCATTATAGGCCATTAGAAATTAGAGCATTACACAGATTAATAGGAAAGGCTAAAGTGCAGCAGCTGAGGTTATAATAATAATAATAATCTTTTATTATTTTGATTGGCATTGTCACTCATAATTACAGGTAAAAAAGTTGTCTGATGTTTGGCAGCAGAGACTTGCGGTGACCATCGCTGTTACAATTCAGAGTATCTGGCATTAAGACCTCCTCCACCCCCTCTTCCTGTTCATCCGTCTTTTTCCTACCTCGCCTCATCCTCCGCTCCCTCTGTCCGGCTCCTCTCTGAAGACTGCCATCTTGCTGTCTGTCGTGTTAGATTTCTAGGTTGCGCAATGTAGGCGGATGGGGAGGAGGAGTTTATTTTGGCGGAAAAAAAAAACTTGATTGTTTTCTTCTCCCTTCCTTAGACAAGACAGTCTGGATCACGGTTTGACTGGTGTTAGCAGGACCCCTGTTGTTCAGTTGTGGTATTACTCCACTTGAATCTGTTTTTTTGTTTTGGTTTGTTTTCTCACAGCCAATCAGCAATGCAGATTTTATTGTTCCAGTGGAGATCGATGGCACCGTTCACCAGGTATGTCACAATAATGCAGTCACAATAATAATTTAGTGAATTATCTGTATTTTGGGGGAAAGAGCACCACCTCGTTCATGCGAGAAGATCATCAGGAGTATGGCCGTGACCCAGTTCAAGTAATCCAGGATAGGCTGTGTGTATCCTGTTTGGCCTATCCGTGATTACTTGCACTGGATGACACCCGCTGGGCTGCTGAGGAGAGAAACAAAAAGACGGCGTCTAAATTGTGAGTGCCAATAATTTCATGTGGAGACAGAAGCGATGTGAAGATTTATAATAATGCAAAAAAAAAAAAAAAAANCTTCTGTCAGAATACGTACTTTTTTGTCCCTTTTTTTTTTTCTTTTGTGCGTAATGATAACGGACCATACCTCCTGCATCTCTGTTCTAATGTGGACTAAACCGTTGTGCTTCTTGCAGGTTTACGTGTTAAAACGACCCTACGTGGACGAGTTCCTTCAGAAGATGGGGGAGCTGTTTGAGTGTGTGCTTTTCACGGCCAGTCTTGCAAAGGTGCGGGAGAGCTTCACGTGCTCCTGACATTTTTTTTGGTCACAAGCCAGTTCACAAGTCAGCCATTATACTGTGAACACTCTGAGTTTCCTTCTTACGGTCCTGACTTCTAACACTTCCTCTGTTCTGCGCCTTTCACATCTTAGCCAGTAATTCATTGGTAAGTTTAATGAGTAAGAGGACAAACCACAGCCTGATGTTTCCACTGTCAGGACTTCCTCATGGTAGTTAAAGTAGTCAGTGGTAATAGTTGTGTTAGAGTAGTAAATCCTCAAGCAGCTTCCCTGTCAGGTAAACAGCAATGAAGTCTGACCTGCTTTACTGCCTTTATAATAAGACTGTAGTCTTATTTTCTGCAAGTTCTGTTAGCGCTTTAATCAAGGTGTACGACCATAAAGTTCATCCACCTCCCGTATTGTGTGTAGTTGCATGGAAACCCAGGACATCTGTGTTCACTTGTCTTAATATTAGTGTGATATTTTTCCTGTTTTGTGGCGCTCGGACAGTACGCTGACCCAGTGGCCGACCTGTTGGACCAGTGGGGCGTGTTTCGGGAACGACTCTTCCGAGAATCCTGCGTTTTTCACAGAGGGAACTATGTCAAAGACCTCAGCCGGCTGGGACGAGAACTCAACAACGTCATTATCGTCGACAATTCACCCGCCTCTTACATTTTCCACCCAGAAAATGCTGTGAGTTTCAGAGCCAAATATATAATGTATTTGTATTTTAAATATTTGTATGTGCAGTGGATGAAAAATTTTAATGCCAAGGTTTAATTGCTCCTTCCACTCTGCCTTAAAGGACCATACTGGCCATTTTGCATGTTTCATCCTAATATATTCAATTTTCATACACGTAACATTACTGACATTCATCTTCCAAAGTATACTACTGGAACGGTGAATTAAAATTTTTTTTTCCTATGTTCCAGACCACTATTGGTTTCAGTTCATTCTGATACGCTATTAAAATCAACTTGTTGATACTTGAAATGTTCTTGGGATNTTCAGTTCATTCTGATACGCTATTAAAATCAACTTGTTGATACTTGAAATGTTCTTGGGATAGGTACTTCATCATTGAGAAGAAGACATGTATTCAGGTTTTTTTCAAAGTTTCGTAATTTTAGTGTTTAACCCTTTAAAAGTGGGGTGGCCCAGACCCGGGCCCAACACCCTGGATGTAGCGTTCACAATGTTTTATAATCGGCATTTTCAATAAAATGGAGATATAGAAATGTCCATGGAAAGTTTAGCTTCTTCTGAACAAAATAAGTCCAAACATGACATTTTATGACGACACGATCTCGAGATAAATGCAACTGAAGCAGAAGATAGCCTCTTAACTAAAGCATAGCTTCATTGCTTCTCGATGACGTAACTTCCCTTGAAGCCAATCCATTTTTCTGACAATTTAAAAGGTTTTCTGTCAGTTGGTAGAAAGTAAATGACTTCCTTTATCATATGTTCAGAGTAATAAGACTTTACTTTTGGGTGTGCCATTTAGGCGGTAATTGGTTAAAAACACCTTTGGTAGTAAAGGGTTAAGCACAATAAAAAAGGTACAGAGTGATCTGAAAATGCTTCATAGTGGTGCATTCAAGTGCTGTAGTGAAGAAATGACAATAGGAAGCATTTTTCAGATCACACTTTTTATTGCACTTAAATGCAAAAATGATGTAACTTTGAAAAAAACCTGAATACACATGTTGTTTGCGATGATGGATTACCTATCCCAAGAACGCTTCAAGTATCAACAGGTTGATTTTTAATAGCATACCAGAATGAACTGAAACCAATGGCAGTCTGGAAGGTAGGAAAATATAAATTAATTCACCGTTCTAGTGGTATGCTTTGGGAAATGATTATCAGTAATGTTACACGTATGAAAATTGAATATATTAGGCTTTCCTCATCACAGCCGCTAGAAGAATATAACGATTCATCATACTGGAAAAATTGTTCAACAATGTGATTAATTGTGCATAACATTATGTTAAAAGGAACTGGAATTTAAAAAAAAGTGCTGTTCAGTATGATTGATTATTTCTGTTGAAGCAGCAGTTTGTGTCTGAAGTTGTTGTAATGCATCTCTAGGAACACTGTCTGGTCTGCTGCCAAAGATGCAGAAGCACAGACAGAAGGGCTTCGACACTTCCTGTTTTTGTTTTTCAGGTGGAAATGGAATTGGTGAGGAAGTTGCATAATTAGCAGCTAATTTGCGTTTACTCTCCTTTTTTTCTCTTCACTTGTTTTCTTATTCCTGAGGTTGTTTTCAGCTTAAAAAAAAAAAAAAAGTTTGCATTCTCGAGCACAGTGGAATTTTTAGTGACAAAGTGTTGAGTATCTAGCTTTAGTCACTTTCTCCTTCTGTCTCCAGGTCCCGGTCCAGTCTTGGTTTGACGACATGAACGACACAGAGCTTCTGGACCTGCTGCCATTCTTTGAGGGACTCAGCAAAGAGGAGGAGGTTTATGGAGTCCTGCAGAACCTGAGAAGCAGGTAGCAGGACACGCCCACAACGCCATCCGCGCTCCGCCCTCCTTCTCCTCTCTGTTGATCTCTGCCCCGTAACGCACCACATCTCTAAGACTCAGGCAGACCCTCCCAAATATGCCCCTCTTGTCTCTGCCCCAAGGGGACGACCTGGAGTCTCACTGTGGAAACCCACGTCACTCTCCACTCTCTCTTCTCCTGGTGACCGGCTGCCTTCTGAGTGCCATCATAAAAATAAAAAACTAAAAAAAAAAAACNAAAAAAAAAAAAAAATAGCGCATCTAGCGTCGTAACACGCTGCTAATATTGGTGACAAAATGCTAAGAGGATTGAACTCTGGTTCTTTATTTTCACACCAACAGAGTTTTACTATTTGGTGAAGTGCTTATTTAAAAAAAACAAAAAGAAACAAAAAAAAAAACTTTTGTTGGAAATTTCTTTTGTGGTACCACACAAAAGTCAGAAAAAGAATTTGTTCTCGTAATGTTGCTATGCAGGCAGTTTCTGGTAGGAGAGAAGACTGTGATTCTCTTTTCTTACTAAATGAAGTGCCTTGTGTGAATGTCGTTTATATGGGGAGAGATTTTGTACGTGGCATGTTTCAGATTACGTCAGTCTTTTCACACAATATGCTTTAAAGTTGACACAGAGACATGTTCGTAGAAAAGTATGATCTTAGTTGGCGTTTTTTTTTTTTAAATCATAAGTTGCTGGGTAAATGTCTCCATAGTATTTTTTTTTTTCAGTATGATCGTGCCATTATATAGATATGACTTTATTTCTTTCTGCTTTTATTATACATAGAAATAGTTTTGAATTTTAGGCAAAGAAGTATGTTTACAATTGTAAACAACGTCTCACATGCAAGTAGTTTTATCTGAAAGCTCAGATAAAATTGTGCCATTTATTTCCCTGTCTCCTTCATTTTACTCCCCCTTCCTCATTTTATTATTTGCCAAATTAGAAAAGTAACTTTTAACAAACTTCATATCTTTAACAGGGGTTCAGCTATAACAGTTTAACCATTAGTAGTAAGTATAACTTTATGGGTTTTATTCTTTTGACAGTTGGATGTCAGTTTCATTTGTATGTTTTGAAAGTTAGCAGTTCCTTCATGCTTGTAAATGTTTTTGACCTGGACTTTTTAGCCAGCATGTAAAGATTTCTGTTTTTTTTTCCGGCACACTGGTGAAGTGTTGCAGCTCCACCCACTGGAAGAAATCTCTCTCTCTCTCTCTCTCTCTCTCTCTCTCTCTCTCTCTCCAAACTTGTACACAGTTACAAAGGTATTCCTTTCATCGTTTCAGATGCTCTGGAATCTTACAGCAAATGAACAGTGCCATGTTTTTTATGTTGTTTTTTTTTTTGTTTTTTGTTTTTTTGTCATGAGTTTAGTCTGTCAGAGAATATAAGACAGTGATGGATTGGGTCTGGACAAAGTGGAAACCCCACCATTCTATTTCTGATTTACACACAGCGGATGGTCTGGATTAGTCCAGCCTGTGTAATACCTGTGGAGATGACGTGTGGCGTTTACCTTCCCAGACTCTTTTTTTTTTTTTTTTTTTTTTACTGCTCTTCACCTCAGTGCCTAAGTTTGAGAGGAGCCAGGCAAACCCAATGCTGCAACATTAGCTACCATGGCAATAACCTTTTTTGGGGGGGAGATTCCAGCCCAAGTGTTGGGTTTGGGTATCAGAGCACTTCATGAGGCTTGGCCAGTATAAGTTTGTTAGAAACGAGGGCCTGGACCATCACATTTTCAGGCTTTGAATGGTCGTCGGTGTTCATGAATAAATCTTAAAATGTTCCTTTTTCAAATTATCTGATCCAAAATCTGGACAGATATATAATTTTTAGATTCAGATATATAATTTTTAGAACTAAATTCAAATGAATTATTAGTTAATTGTTCATATTTTGTTCTGACTCTGCAAAGCAGCCAGATGACCTATTGTTAACGATGTTAACTGTATCGCCATAATTAATCAACTTCAGTTGTTGAAGGAAATAAAAATGATGCCTTCCAAACCTATCAGCTTGGTGCTCGGTCCTCATCCATGCAATCAGCCTCCAAAACATTTGGGGCCAGTTCTAAATGAAACACTACCAGGGCACTGCAGAAGGACTGAACAACCTCATCGTGGCATTGATGCCTTACTGCTTGTGGAGGCATAAAGCAATGTTTCTTCATTTACTTCAAGGTCACAACTACATGTTAGAGCGTCAAAATATTTTCTCAGTGTAAAAACAGCTTGGCCATATATGTAGACCGTATATGGATTAGTGTTGGGGAAACATGACAATGGAGTAACGAGGCGTGAAAAAGCTCTACAGCTCTAATTAGGGATAGAAAGCCTGGGGGAAAAAAATTCTGTTTTATTGCTTGGTTTTTGAGTGCTGATGTTTATGGAAAAGAATGACACTACTTCATTGTAATTTTCAAACCTCCCTCCCCCCTTGTAATGTTGCTACTCATGTTGGCAGTGAGTGGTCTGCTCATGATAATGGGTTTCAGCGCAACGTCCTTTTATACGAAGTGTTTGTTGGACTCTTCTCAACCTATCAATGATTACCTTTCTCTGAAAATGTTGTTTGTATCATTGTGATATTTTTCTACTTACCTTTTGTCAGTATTTTGTTTAAAAAGTTGCATATTAGCCATTGTATCCAGCTTTTTTCTCCCATCTTTTTTCAGATCAGTAATGTCCCTCTCTCTTGCTTTGGTAAAAAATTCTCAGTCAGGTCTCGTCTTTCCTAACGGAGGACGTGTGTTGTATGTGCGTATGTGTGCACAGACATCTGGTTTTTGCTTCTATACAAGGTTAATTAATCACATTCATCTTTTGTATTAACACCAAAGTTCTAAAACACTTGAGTTTAAGTCACTGTGCATATTATTTTTTTTGGTTCATGTTGTTTACTTCATTATTTGAGACACTTGTCACTTCTTCTGGGCTTACTTCAACTGTAAGCAACGTGCTGTCATCCCAAGCATCAGTTTTCTTTTTTCCATAATAAAAGGATTCATTGAAACAATTCTTCTGTGTTTAGTTTTTCTTTTCTTTTTTTTTCCCATTGTTTGTTATAGTACAAGAAATTAAGGCCAAACATCACTTTAGACTGCTGTGATTGAGGTTTCAACTACGTCTCTGTACCTGATGTGGTCTCAATTCCAAAAGTAATGAGAGTGATATTTCCCTGTCCTGTTGGCAGTTTGTTTACAGTGAACTTATTTTACCATACTTCCTTTCAGACATGTCACAATAAAGCACCTTTTTATGAAGAAATGCTGCTTGTCTTCTGTCAGCTGGCTACTAACCAGTTTTTCCTAGCCTGTTGTCTTAATGAGCAGGTACCACAGTGATGCTGATTTTTTTTTTCAAAACAAAACACACTGGAAGGTCTATTCGGCTTTACATTTTCTACAAACTAAAACATAAACTACCTTAAAAGAAGATTCCATCTGTGTTTCATCTCAAATTCAGTTTATTGGTCCAGGGAAGTACTATTCAGCCTGTAAAAACAACTGAATAAAGGTCTTTGTGTCTGACTTGATGTACAGAGGGCACTGTGCAAAGTCAGAGAAACTCACCTTTGTGACATCACAAGGGTTATTTCCTGTTGGTCCTGAAGACTTAAAGCCACTCCTACTCCTTTGAGCAACTTTAAAGGACCATACCGTCCATTTTGCATGTTTGAGCCTAATATATCCAATTTTCATACGTTACATTACTGGCAATCATTTCCCAAAGCATACTACTAGAACAATGAAATTAAAGAAAGAAAACTCCTGCCTTCCAGACCACTACTGGTTTCAGTTCATTCTGGTATGCTATTAAAATCTTGAAAGGTTCTTGGGATAGGTAATCCATCATCACCAACAAGACGTGTATTCAGGGTTTTTTTTTTTTTTAAGTCATGCAATTTTAGTGTTTAAGTGCAATAAAAAGTGCGGAGTGAATGTATGTCTCCACCAGGGAATACAGTCCCAAGAGAAGACCTGCTTTTATCAAAAAAATTAAACGGCCGTGACTTCACAAGGCTGTGTAACTATTAGCAGGCGAAACATGGATTTTTAAGGTGGGTGTATTGCTTGAATATTTGATTTTGAAAGATTAAGAGATTTTACAAAATATCAATCAACATAAATATGGTTTTATCCTTGGAGAAATGATTGTCAATAATGTAACATGTATGAATATTGAATATATTAGGCTCAAACTTGCAAAATGGCCAGTATAATCCTTTAACCGCCACAACACATAGGATTAGCAGGAGTAGGAACAGTGCTCCTGACTGACCAGTCAACAGAATTAGATGTGGAAAATCATTAGAGTCCCTGTTTAAATACGGCCAAGGCTTAAAAGGCATTTCACATTAGAAACAATAGAAACAACATAAACCCATGACTTTGAATGCATCACCTGCCTGACTGCCTGTGATCGCTGGACTTAAGATTTGTGTACTCAGGGTGTGTCCTGTCCAATGTCCACAAAGTAGAGATTTTATTTTGAGGTTGGCAGCTGGACTGTCCTCACCTCAAACAACAGGTTGCTTTCGTTTGTTGTTCGCATTTTATAAGAGCTTCAAAAAAAAAAAACAAAAAAAAATAACCCTCCTGATTTTCCCAATTTAATACTGCAATTTATTCATTAGCTTTCCTATGGCGTTGTCATACAATGACAATTGTATGACCAATGCATAAACAATCATTATCCTACTAGTTTGTCCAGTAACTCACAGAGCCTTGGATACCTTTGGGAATGTTATAATCTAAATGATATATGTATCAAAATGTTTAATGTTTTAATCAAAAATAGTTGTTGAGCAAAAACACCCCAAGAATTAAAGTATCAAGAGTCTTTACTCACTTCCTAACTTGGCAGGTTCAAAACCTATCAGTCAACCCTTGTATGTATAGTATTTCTAGCTGAAGTGTTATAAAGTACTAGAAATGTACATTATTTTTCTTAGCACCACCGGATAAGTACTCTGGAAAAGGCTAAATAATTTACGCTAAAATCTCCTATGACTTGATGCTAAGTTTATGCACATGGTCTATAAAGTATAATTAGAGTTTGCTGGAAGAAGAAGAAAAAAAAAAGATGTAGACAGTTCTTCATGTTTAAAACATCGTCATTTACAAAATCTGATAAAAGTAGTGTACTCAGATAGTGTTACATGAAAAATGAAGCATATTGATGACTAGAATTACCAATGAAAACAAAACTGAGCACATGTTGGCTTATGATGATCCTGAATTCTTAAAATAGTATATTAGGAAAAAAGATTTGGATAAAACGGTATTGACCAGAAATGAAGGACATAAGCAATCCAAAACACAAAAACAACAAAAAAACAAGCTCTTGCAAAATAAAAATTGTATAATACAAAAGAACTGGTTAATTAGTCTCTGTAATTTGATTCATAAGAAGCATCATGCAGTGTAGCAAAATCAGTGTATGTATTCTGCTCCCAAAACTATGGCAGCTCCTAAAGGACAAAACACATAAGTGTGAAAGCACAAAATATTACAAAAGTTACAGGCTAATTTAGACTCTTAAGCTTTCTAACATGCTAAGAGTTAACATCCATATCTACATGTTAACAATGTACATGGCAACCACAGGCATGTTGTTGTGCCAATATGCATGATAGTATGCTAACAGGCTAAGAATTATATGCTAAATGTTAGCATGTTAAAATGCTAACTGTAATCATGTGATCTGGCAAACATATCACAGCTAAATGCTGCCTTCATGTGCTCCTTGCAAATGTTGTATTTTAGCCTTAATAAACAACAAACATACATGTCTCCATCTGAATATATGTAAGGGAAATGGTATAAATATGAAAATTTGACAGTACAAGAAGACAGAAAAGTACAGCAGAGGCTAAAGTGTAGGTAAGATCTTAGGTCAGATTTTGTGGTGCTGGTAATCTGTCTCAGTTATCTCTTCATTTTTGAGCAATCTTTTCTGGTATGTGATTAGCATTACCCATAAGCAATGTAGCACTAATGCTAATGTTAATCATGTAACATGTTAGCATGCTAAAATGCTGACCATAATCATGTTAGTTGTTAACATTAGCATGTTAGCATTTCTTGATTTCTTCTGAATGTTTCTGATATTTGCAGCAGTTCCGGCTTTAGAGCACATTTTGATTAATGTTTGTGTTGTGGCTCTTGTATGTGTTTTGTCCTTGTGGGCTTCCGTATGAAACTGCTAAATTCCAGCCGCAGATGAAGATCTGTGTGGAATGCAGATCCTTAAGAAATTTATATTCCTTATCTTCTGTTTGGTCCAACTACCTGTATTTAGCCAATAAGTTAATCATAAACTAAAACTGTAAAGTTACATGCATTAAAATAATAATATCCTATTTTAAACAATGTGTAATGAAGGTCCTGTGTGTGTCGCGCAGAGGGAAATGCCAGTTGGTGACATCTTACTCATCATCAAGGACCATAATGTGCACGAAGAGTCCAGCTGAGGGGAGAACGTCTCCATTCTTATTGAGCAAAGGCACGTGTCTGTATCCTGTGTGGGGCAAAAATGGCTGCAGTCAGTGACCAGTCATCACAAACAGAAACAGGAAGATATGAAGAGATCTTTGTACCATGTGTGAATAAGGTTTTCTATACTCAAACACAAACGGGGCAATTCTCATCTTTGTTTAAATGACATGAGAAAGCAAAGAAAAATTCCACAGCTTGAAAAATTACAAATATCCACTGCCTTTTGCAGAACGTACCCATTTGTAAGCTGTTGAATGGAAGTGTGTACTGGCCAACAAACTCATTATCAGACATGGAGTCATAGTCTTCCACGACAAAGCGCACCAGTGCCAGCTCAGGCACATACACATCAAACTGGAAGTTTTCATTCCATGCTGGGTTAAAACCTTGAACAGGAAAAAATGGAAAAGATTTTTGAAGAATAAATACGCCTCGAGAATTCTAATTTGTCAAGTGTTCAAGCATCTTCTGGCAGGATTTCCCTATACGTATACATATATATATATATATTTTTTTTTTTTTTTAAACTACAGTACAGAGCACATGTACAGATGACCTTGGACACAAATATGGTGTAGAAAAATACCATTGTTTTCAATATGATTGGTCTCTTTCACAGCGACATCAGATGGCACTCCGTAGATCTCCACTTTAACCAGAGGATCCACAATGGAGGACTTCTTCTTGTTAACTTTGGGGAGCTGGTGGGCTGATATAACCTGGTAACAGATGTATATTTACATCACGTCAGTCAAGTTCCTTCAACGTATGACCTCTCCACATGACATCAAAGAGTACAACTTAGAATAGGACACTGCAGAAAAGCTTCTAAATAATGGTGATCGATGTCTTTATGGAGAAGCCTGACCATGACATGGAACATCTTGTGCTTTAGCCACTCTCCTCGGGTCAGGGTGATGGGGTCAAATTCTGTGGCTCTGTCCCTCAAGTAGGCTGGTTTCAGGATGTAGCCACTCTTTCCATTAACCAGGAATCTTCCCTGGTTTACATCCATGTCTGTGCAGGACGTCTGGAAGTTTAAAGCCACTGAGTAGCAACGAAAAAAAGATGATGCAGGGACAGTTAATGAAAAAATGGGTAAATAAGGTTTTTCATTATTCAAACATCAAGATTATCTATTACTAAATGCTATATGTTGAAATGGCATTGTACATGTAAGAGTTAATAAATTCCTTCTTGTGTTGGGGCTGTTTGTTTGTGTACCGATTTGACAGCCGGCGTTCCACAGGGGCACTGGGTTGTAGTTGGAGGAGTCGGTCCTGGAGCCTGCTGGATAGGTTCGGCTCAGTTTGTCCACATTGTGACAGATGTATTCATTAGCTAGACAGGAAGACATCAAAAAATAGAGTTATCTACACAGATAAATCAAAGATTTCCTAGGATGCTCATTTCCTTCCTCTGCCCGGATTTATCCTGCTTATCCAGGAATCAAACTAGTGTCTCTAACCTTTAGGCCACTGACCGCTTCTGTAGATGCAAGAGGGTTGCTAGGTCGGTCAGAATTTCATCAGAATGAATTTGATAGGAGACAACCAAAATTTTGATCACCTGCTTCAAAGAACCTTCATAAAGGACCATACCACCCATTTTGCATGTTTGAGCCTAATATATTCAATTTTAATACATCTAAGGTTACTGACAATCATTTCCCAAAGCATACTACTGGAACAGTGAATTAAAAAATTTTTTCCTGCCTTCCAGACCTCCATTGGTTTCAGTTCATTCTGGTACGCTATTAAAATCTTTATTCAGGTTTTTTTTTTTTTAGAAGTTATGTAATTTTAGTGTTTAAGTGCAATAAAAAGCGCAGAGTGAATGTATGTCTCTACCGGGGAATATAGTCCCAAAAGAAGACCTGCGTTTATCAAAAAAATTAAACAACCATGACTTCATAAGGCTGTGTAACTATTAGCAGGGGAAACATGGATTTTTAAGGTGGGTGTATCACTTGAATATTTGATTTTGAAAGATTAAGAGATTTTGCAAAATATCAGGAAAGCTGAGATACGGTTTTATCCTTTGGGAAATGATTGTCAGTAACCTTACATATATGAAAATTGAATATATTAAGCTCAAACATGCAAAATGGGTGTTATGGTCCTTTAAGAAGGTTCTTTGAAGCAGGTGGTCAAAATTTAAGAATTGTATGAAATTTTATCATTAGCACCTTCTTAAGATATGTTACGAACACTGGAGTAATTCCAGCCTGTGGTTTTCTCACCCGAATCCTCTGCCAGCTTCATGGCCTTTTGCTCCTTGAAGGACGACATTTCGTAAAAGCTCTGGTTTTCTCTGGAGTCCTCAAAGCCGTGGAAGTGGACACTCTTGCAGTAAATGACCATGTTGGACAACTCTTTTGCTAGTTTGAGCTTCTTTTTCTTCTATACAAAAATAGTAAAAAATATCGCGTTAATGTAAAAAAAAAAAAAAAAAAAAAGTGCTTAGTGATTGCTTGCTTGCTCACTTGATGTCATCCTACCTTACTCTTCTTTTCCTCCTCTTCATCTTCGTCATTAGATTCTTCCTCCTCTGTCACATCTGTGTCCTCATCAGCCGCCGCCTCAGCAGCAAAGCTTGCCTCCAGTTTATTCAACCTCTTTCCTTTAATCAGGAACTTCCCCTTTAGCTCCTGGAGGTGAGTAAATATACACACACACACACACACACACACACACACACACATACACACACACACACACGCTAGAATTTTCAGGCTTCATAGGATCCCGTTGTATTAAGATACCATTTATCCAAACAGACCAAGGACAAAACAAAATCTCCCAGGGAAACAGGACACCAACCTCAGGAGATGGGAAGTTCTGGGGCATGCCACTCCCCAGGGGCGACGTGACGAGCGCACTGCCCAGGATGGAGCTCATATGGTGGGCCATGACTTCCTGCTGCTCCACACTGCAGTGGTTCTCCAGAGAAAGGATCACTGGGTAGTCAGATGTCTGAGGACGACCAGACGCAAGACACAGAGAATGTGAACTAGAAAGCACCTTTTACTGCAAAGTGCCACTTATAATTTTACATATGCTGAGGTATAAAGCATGAAATGGAAGATCTGGATGCCCCTATCATGTACTAAAGAAGCTGAACATTTGGAAGTTTGAATGAAGTTCTTTACTGAACATCAAAATAACTGTAGACCAACCATGGCAGCAGAAAAATACAACAAAGAACAACACAGAATTAAGGATGTGGATTCAAGCCACCTGTGTTTGACAGAGCCACTGCACCATCCCTCTGCCATATAAACATCTGCAAACACACCTTAAAGGCATACTCCTTGATGGCTTTGATCGCGTCTTTGAAGAGGATCTTTGAAGTGAGCGTGTAGCCATGGTAGATCACTGGCTCATCATCCGATCCATCCCAGCAGTCCAACTCCACGCAGCGACAACCCTTCACCAGAGCCCTGCAAGATTTATAGCACGAATGGGTGACTGAAAAAAAAAAAGGCACAGAGGAAGACTTCAAAAAGATGTTCTCAAAGTTTGAGGGATGAAAGCTGTTACTTGATATAAGCCTCTGTGCTGCTGGGTCCTTTGAGCTGATCCTCCATGAGGTACGTGTTGTGCGAGGAGGAGATGAAGTAGTGGTTAAGCGGCTGGCTCATGTCCTGGAACACATCTTTATGCTCTAGATTGAGGATCATGACTTCTGGTTGGTGCAGGTACATGAGGAAGCCATCTTTGGAGAGCAGCTTATTTGCCTTAGCTGGAAAACAGAAAAAACAAACAGAAAAAAGAGAGCTGATCAGAAGGCGGAAAAGTAATGTTTAGTTGCTTATCTATGATGTTGGTGAAAACACGCTGAACCCATAAAAAGCTGATTTCCTGTATTCTCATTTCACATTAAGAGTCCAAGATGAAGGAGTCTTGTTCAAAATGATATTTAACTCTTTAAGTATTTATTTTCTGTACCATTTAAATTTGAAAATTCAAGTGGCTATGCAAAACAAAAATTTAAATGTCTTCAGATGTGGTGCATGTACAGTGTGTGTTAAAATTATTCCCAACAGCACAAACATTCATGATCAGGCGGTTATCAATGGCACTTTTACAGATCTTAAGTTAATATTAATGGTGTAATTAGAAGCTGGCCAAGAGTCCAGTCTAACTGGTTACACAAATTAACGCTTCTGTAAATCTGTCAGCACTACATATGCCTTCTTTAATTTTATTTAATCATCAATTACATTAATGATCTATCTCACCCTTGCAAAGACTGACAGAATATGACGCCTGAATAGCAAAATGTGGCAAGCAAACACTTTTCATCCATAACAAGCTGCAACAGAAATATGTGATTGCAAAATAAAGTTCTGACCTGTTTCATCGGGCTCATTCTTCTCAATGATCTTGAGTGCATCAGCCAGCGTGGCTTTCTGTCTCTGCTCTATCAGCAGAAACTCCACCATGTTCTCAGCACTCACGTAGCTGCTAGTTTTGGCGTACGCTTCGTAAATCATGTCAATTTCCTCCCGATGGGTCAACAGGTCATAGAAATGTTCAATCTCCTTCCCAGCCAGGTATCCAGATTTGGATGTGTCACATTGCTGTTTGATGGAAAACACATAAGATATCTAATTAATACAGATTAAATATGAATCTTAGCATAAATTTAACAGTAAATTCTTAATATTGGTATCATGAGTTTAGCTGTTAAGGTGAAAACCCTTTTCATCACAATTTAAAAACTAGAAAACATTTTGTTTACTAGTTTTTAGCATTTTTCTAAAAGAAAGCCAATTAAAACTATTTTATGTTTCTACAGGACAGACATTTGGTTCTTTACTCATGATTTTCTTCATTGGGCAGCATTAACAAAGCTCTGCATCACCTTGAAAAGCATCTCTGCATAGTCGTCATCCACTTCGATGTTGATTAGATGGAGGAAGTTCTTGACCTCTGTCTGAGTCATCTTGTCATCTTTGTTCTTGTCTGCCTTCCTCAGGCAGTTAAAGATCCAGCTGAAGTGTCGATAATGTAAGGAAGACCTACAGTAAACTCAGATTTACAAAGATCTTTCTGTTTCCATTTTCAAAAAGGCCATCGGTTGTACCACAAAGGCCCTCGGGGTAGTTCAGGAGAGATGTCAAATCAATCACAATGTACAGTATAATTGCAGGTTGTGAGAAAAGCTCTGACAAAAATGATCATTTCTATATGAGCAGCACAGTAAATTAGTGTAAATCTGTCATCATGAGAAGGATACTGCTCTGTATGCTGCTGGGTGTTAAGGTTGTTCATGTTGGAGATGGTTTTCTGCAGGCTGTTGACCCACTGCTTGGCCTCTGCCTCTGAGCTGGCGATGAGATCCAGGTTCTTGCGACGGCCCTTAAAGATGATGGCAAAGCAGCGGCTCTCCACTTGCTCTTCTGTGTACTTTCTCAAGCCCTCTGACTGACGGCCCAATCGCACCGCCGAGACGTCATCGAGAGAAACTGAGGACAGAAGAATTTGCAACCAGTTTTCATTGGTAAGAGAATTTCTTCTTACCAAGGCATCAAGCATCAGACTGTCAGCGGATTCAAGCACTTGATATGTGAACAGTGTGTAGTGTTGAGAATCCAAAACAAAATCACAAACAGCACCAGGTAAACCACTTCTACACATATTATAAAACAGACAAGGCAAAAACTAAGAAAATCATTGAACTGAGTATGGACAAATAAGTTAAAATGCTGACCTGAAAACTTTCCACAGTCCACATATGTCCACCTGTAGCTACACCCACAGCACATATCACCGCTATCATGAAAACACTTGATAATATCAAGGTCTTTAAGACAGGAATAGTCTTTTATAACTCTGTAATTTGTCCTCCAGTTTTATTACCCACAGTATTACATAAAGAAAACAAAATCACACTGACCCTGAGAACACAAACATAATCTACTGACTAGTATCACCATTGACAACACAACTTCTTTGATGGTTTTTACCAATAGTAATAATTATTTGTATAAGTCCTATTATCCACCAAAACACCAGACAGATTTGTGAAAGAGGTTTTGGTGGTGGGTCTCACACACATGCTGAGTGGATTTTGGGACGGCACTCACAGGTTTGGTTTGATTTGAAAGTTTTCTTTGATTCGTGCCACACAGTCTTGCAGTCCTCCTGTAGCCTGAAGTATCGGGTCTTCTTCCAGGAAGTAGAGCGGACCTTGAGAAGGTCTCCTCCCTGCAGGAGAAACCGGAGGTCCAGATCTCCCTCCAAGCCTAGCAAAGCAAAATACAACATGGTTACACACTCTGTCCACCTTCAATGCTAGCTTTTCCTGTGGAGGGTGGCAGGGTGCTATGGCCTATCCCAGTACCCACTGGGTGAAAGGCAGGGCAGGGTTTGGACAGTGGAAAGGAACTGGAGCACCAGCAGGAAATACACACTCGCACGCACACACACAGGGAATACATGCAAAGTTCAGACAGCATGACAAAAAGTACATTTCTGAAATGTTCAGGTATGTTCGATGTTCAGTACACAACAGTCAGGACAGTGTAGCTAAAAAGAAAACACGATAAAATCAAATGCCACTCTTAATATGTGGTGGTATTTTTGTCATGTGAAGACTAACAAAAATAGCCTTTAGTTACAAAATCTTCTCGCGGATTTTGTTCAAAGTGCTGTGCAGCCTACCTAGGAGCTTTACATTAATTTGTGTTATCTTCTTGCTTCTTGCACACTGGAGTAATTCCTCCGATCTGCTGCGTCTTTGCAAACATGTCATGGTGCCTTCAGCTGCTCTAACACTACCTGACTGTGTTCTCAAGGCGTAGGTACCAAGCAGCATGTAAAAGGGTGTGCCATCCTACTCAAAGTTCACTTGTCATTTCTGTCAAGTTCTCCTATTGGCCATCAGCTGACTATATTTGCATAAGACTGCAAGGCAGTGTCGTGCAAGGTGAACGGGAGCAATTAATGCTCCATGTTGTCAGTGAAAATCCGGTTTGTGCATGAATACATCTCTTCAAAATCAATTAATCATACATAGTCATACTTAGTCAAGTCTACACTTGATATTTCCAGAAATATTAAGTGTAGACTTGAAATATCAGGGAGAAAAAATGCTTTTTTTTCTGATATTTCCAGAAAAAAAAATATTTGTACACAGGAAATACTTTTTTTTTTTTTCTGGAACTATAGTAAAACTTCCTCTCTGCGCTTAAATACTTTTGTCAAACAAAAAGACTTAAATTTGTAATAGATTTTGATTGTTGTTTGAAATACATGTAAAATAACTGCCAAATACAGACTCTCAGATAAAAGTGCCATTTTATCTGTAAATTTAAGATTTTCACACATGAATTTAACTTGTGCTGGAGAAAAAATAATCCTGTGTATTATCCTGTGGAGTGAAATTCCACAGAAACTCAGAAACTCCATCTCCGTTTTATCAATCTTAACAAGTCATTCTTTCTGTTATTTTGTCCTGAAAATCAGATTTTCTTCAAACGAGTGAAACAAATCTGCCAGAGCTGTGAGATTATTCCAACCTGTTTCCAATAAAAATCAGTTTTAGAATATTCTAAAAATGAATGTCAGTATCTGGAAATAAGATGATGGCAGTAATTGCTGCACTAGAATAATGTAAATGACACTTGATTCTTGATTCTAGAATCTAAATCTTCCACACTTAATTGTCTTATGATACATTTCTGATTTGTGATTCAATAAAAAGTAAAATAGATTTTTAAAAAGTGACTTTAGACTTCAGTGTTAAAATCGTAAGCAGCTTTGAGTTCAGTTATGCAGAAGTTGCATTACGAGTGGATTATTACTCCATCTAGTGGTGATGCTGCGGTACTGCAAGTATATAATTTGGTAATCACTGTGGTTCTTTAATTATTCGTATAGCAGCAAAACATTCAGAAAATAATTTAAAGTTGTTTGAACTCATTAAATCAAACCAGCCAAACTGACTTGTAGCTTGTAGTGCTGGCAGTTTATCATATAGAGTGCAGAGGACCAGATATGGGTTATAAATGGATTATGGATTCCATAATCACGTTTCCTTTTTTTTTTCCGTTTTTTTTTTTTTTTTTTTTTTTTTTNTTTTTTTTTTTTTTTTTTTTTGTAGTAAGGTGAAACTAGGCAGGTTGAAAAGAGAGCCACACCTTTCTGGCAGACAAATCAAATACCTGCAGCTAATCTTATGTCGAAAAATGCTGTAAATATGCGTATTTAGAGGAGAAACTTCAAAGAGCAACAATTAAAACGTAACACAGCCTAATATTAAGTTGAAATAATTTTACCCTGCCATTCAACGAAACGGCCTACATCCAAAACACGTAAAACACACCATCAATGTGCTCATGAAAAGTGAAATTCTTAAATATAAAGAGTCATACCGTGTTTCGTTTCGAGCCCATTCGTTTCCATCCTCTCAGGTTTCTTCCAAGTTGCTCCTTATTGTTTCACTTTATCCAGATTTTCATGTAAAGCTGATGCGTCTTTCCATGCGCTCAACCCGCAGCGCAAACTTCAGGTTGGGGTTGTGGAAGAAAGCAACAGAGAAACACACCCAGGAAGGCGGTGAGATAGGTGGGTAACTCGTGGCAGCCTAAATCGGTGTCAGAACTCCAGAAGGCTCCAACACCGGTTTGACCAGCCGGTNAACTCGTGGCAGCCTAAATCGGTGTCAGAACTCCAGAAGGCTCCAACACCGGTTTGACCAGCCGGTCCTACAAGCTGGAGTAATGATGTCACAGGGCAGATTACACTTTACCACCATCAGACCTGATACACAGCAGATTGGACTTATTACAGGCAGGATTTAAAAAGAAATGTATCTATATAGGCCTATATGTCGCACATCATGAGTTTTCATCTTATATGCACATGCAAGCAAAGAGAAAAATTCATTCTTGCTTTTTTGTGATATAGTTACTGTACGCTGAATGGAAAATACTCAGCGCCTGAGGGCCATTTTCTTGGTAAAGTGGGAGGGCAGCTTCACCTGAGAACAGAGTATGTAAATAAACTCCTTACAATCATAAAGAGGAGGGAAAAAGAGTGTACTAAGATATGGCTATTTGTTGTTTAAACTTCAAATATACTAAAAGTTAATCAACAAAGATAAGTTAGTCCAGTATCACAGAAACAAATAAGTGAAAACATGTTCCTTTTAATAGGTCAATTTTGACATCTCATAGTATCCTCCTTATAACCTACCAGGGCCATAGACAGGACTTTAGAAGTACTAACGTCATAAATCCAAGCCCCTAATTCAGTCACCAAAAAGTTAATTTGCATATTTTCACAGTTAATTTATTCATTTTATTGTTCAAGTATATTTTCTGTGAGTTTTATTATTTATTCAGTGGGTCTGGGGTCTGGATTCTGACTGAGTCAGACATGTTGATCTTCTGAAGCTACTCCTTGTCGACTTGGGTTTGTGGGAGGATTTCATGGAAGATTCCTTTTCATCTTCAGCATTCTAACATTATTACTCCCTCTGTCCCTGACCTTCACAGTATATGCATGGGTTCTTTTGGTGATGTGATGATGAAGAACACATCTCTTAGAATTAAAGGACCAGATTCGGTGATTTTGCATGTTGAAGTCCAATAAATTATACATGTTACGTTACTGACAACCATTTTAAAACATAAAACCATATGTTAGCTTTCCTGTTAAGTTCCCAAATCCCGTGATCTTTCAAAATCAAATGTTCAGGTTAAAGGTTGACTTTAACAGCGCACTGCAACGTACTCAAACTGCAATCTGGAAGTTAGGAAAAACAAATCTAAAATGTAGTAGTATGTTTTGGAAAATGGTTGGCAGTAATGTAACTTGTATGCGGGTATTAATTGAGCTCAAGCAAACAAAATCGCTGGTATGCTCCTAGGACATGGCTGCCCTCTTACCACCCTTCTTCACAGCCCACTCATGCATAATTTTAGAATAAATCTTATGCAAGACTGAGTAGCACAGCTACCTTGTCTGCTCACTTCAGTCAGCGGAGGTTACACTGAACAGCAAAAATGGAGTTTCTGCTTTCCTTTTCATGTAACTCAGCCTTGGCAAGATAATTGGTTTGCAGTCACTGGTTCATTGGTGCTCTTGTGGCTCTCAGCACTTCCCTTTCAGGCCTGGCTTACCCCCAACGCTCTGTCAGCATCAGGATGAGTGAGCTTTAACACAGCATCAGGACAGTGCTTCCGGGGAAGGACCGTCCACTCCCAAAATCCATTAGATTCATGAAAAAAAAGGCAGGATAACAGAGTGTTGGCTTTAGATCTCTATCAGTACCCTCATGGATGCATGCTTGGCAACAGAAGGCATTTCATTGCTTTATTTAATAATCTAAAAACCTCTAATGTGCTCAATAAAGTTACAGTTATTGATAATAGGTTTTGCATTATTTAATCATCTCTGACTGAAATGGCTGTACAAAGTTCAGAGGAACTAAGAATGATAGACTGCAAATCTTTGAATTTGATAAAAGCGAATGATAGAGTAAATAAAACCTCTCTTGAATTCATAACTTTCCAAACCAGAGAGACAGTAGATAACTTCTGTTGCTGAGAATGTCAGCGTCTTTGCTTGTTGGATGTTATTGTAGAACAAGCCATGGCAGGCCCCATCATTCCCGTCATGCCACTGATACACCATAGATTTGTTGGTTCAGAGCATGAAGTTTAAACAATGCAAAGAATGAAATGCACTGACACAGAAATCGTCCCAAATGTGCAAATAATTCTATATGTGTACTTGCAATAAATATAAAATTCACAGCCTGAGTTTAGGTGTGGTGCATTGTCCATCTCATTTTAATTTGTATTAAGTAGGATTACTTTGAGCTTTGCACAGTACAAATTCTGACATTGAAAGATTAGATTACTGGTGACCCATCCATTCTTGGTTCCACCTAACCACCCTGCTTGGCTAAGTCTAAAACCTCACACATCTCTCATGCCCTGCCCATGAACCCCTGTGGATGGACTTGCAATTTTAATATTTTCATTTACAAATTTGTTTACATATTTACAAGGTGATTGAAATTTTTTTTTTTTTTTAAATAACATAATATAATCAATTTTGGATGTGTGTCTTGCTCGGGTTATCTTCTGGATTAATGCATATTCAACAAATGCTATCTGTATTTTCTTGGAAGTCGACAAAACTGTTGCGTCCTCTAGTGGGTGTACCACACATGGTTTTACAGGTTCAGGTTGTAAAAATAAATGTACAGAATATTATTTGTGGTTTAGATAAATGGCGAGTTATTTTAGTATTTTCCGGAACAGTAGTCATAGTTTATGGTCTATATGTCCCCAGTATTGAGTCCTTTTTAATGGTTTTAGGGTTTTACAAAGACTCTACGACTTTGCCACACTCAAGATGGCGCCATATCCCACCCTCGAGCTTTGATGTATGAATGCGTCAGTGCGTCAGCCGTTAGTGAAGTTATGTTGACAGGAGCAGCAGGACTGAACAGCTGCAAACATCCTAGGAGCCGAATGGAGAGATCATAACTTTAAAGAAAACGTCTGTGTTTTAACTTATCAGCACTGTTTACAGTAATGGCAGCCATGGCAGACGACCAGTGTTCCCAATCCTGGTCAATCGACAAGGAAGACTACGATCTAAATGAGGTGATAGGTGAGTAGCTTGGCATGCTAATGTCAGCATTGTGGCTAACGTTGCCCAGCTAAAGCTCTGATGTCCTTCCAGCAGTGCAGCCTGCTAACCAGCTAGCTGCGGCTTGTCTGTAACTCAGAAGGCCAGTTACAACTTGCAGCAACACAGTAGAGTTTTCTTATAACTGCTTCGAATCCAGTGACTATTTCATGCCAGCTAAGTGAGTTCAAGCAAGACAGCTTCTTGGCTAGTGGCTAGTTAGCACTAAGCTAAATAGCGGCTAACGCAAGCTAGCTCGCAGTGTATGAAGAGTGGAGGGTGAGATGTTGGAGTGGGTGGTGCTCTTTGGTGGAGATAGGTACGGTGTAGTGAACCGTTCACATTTGACACGAGTCTCCATAACGTGGCTGTTCTATGAAAAAAGGGGGTTTATCGTTTAACTGAAGATTTATAGTGTTCAGTTAAACAATTAAGATTGCTTATTGTAATTTTTCAATACACAGATCTAAGGAAACCGATGACGTGTAAAAGCATACAATAACTAAGTAAGAAGTACAATAAAAAAAACATTTAAGACATATAATGTTTACAGTAGAGAAATATTACATACATACGGTATTACACATGCCATAACTATTAAGAAATTAAAGCTATTACTAGTTTGATATTTGATTAATAGATGTTTGTACTGGGATATGTTAGCAGTCATACAGAAAGAAATTGCAGTGCATATTTTATTTAATAAAATATTGTAATACTATCGTAATACTGTATTATGCATATTTAATCCCGATTTTCTTAACTCAGATCTATTATTTTTTAAATTTTATATATATATAGCATTTTATTTCTTAATTTAATTTCCCGCAACTTTGTGAATTGTACTGTTCAAAATTTATTATATATATGTTTTACTACTGTCTGCTGCCATTGTTAATTAACTTAATTAAACTTAAAGTTTTAGGGATAATGACCAAAGGTATTTATTTTCTTTTTTTTTTTGTTTGTTTGTTATTTGTGTGTATGTACTCATTTTACCAGTACCTCATTATCAGATTTGTTGTACTCTCTAATAAATCCAGGCTGCTAGTGTAGCTAAGCTGACTGTGAAGAAGCAGCATTGTGTAATAAAGCTTGCTTTAACATCGATTGCTGATGTTAGGATAATGATGAATATAGCTCTTTTTTTTTTTTTCAAATAAAATATCTTTTGACATTTGTGCACAGAGCACATTCAGTCAAACTATCTTATTCTGACTGTTGTAGGATGATGTCACTTTACTGTTGTTCTCTGATTGATCAGGTAGTGGAGCCACTGCAGTGGTCCAGGCAGCTTACTGCAAACCCAGAAAAGAGCGGGTAGCCATCAAACGCATCAATCTGGAAAAGTGTCAAACTAGCATGGATGAACTCTTGGTAAGAAACCATAGTTTGTAAGAAACTTTCTGTGAGGCCATGTCTGCAGTCCAGAATTTGTGTGTGTGTGTGTTTGCAGCACTGATGTGAATAAATTAAGGAAGAATATCAGAACGCTGACTCTGAATCAAACCTGGAATGACTTTCACTGTATGACTGTCAAAGATTCACACTAAAACTCCAGCTGCTGAAAATATTTCATACCAACTACACTTCTATAAAATTCCAAAACCCTGAATTCACCCACGCCTTTCATCTCAGTCCAAATGCCTTGGCTCAGTGTTTCTGTTGTGATATAATGTCCTGAATGAGATTTAATGAAGGCTGAGTGATATAGGAATATTTAGTTAAGATGAACAAAGATAAGATTAAAAGAAGACTGGATAAAATTCCCACTTAAGACATGACTGAGCTCCGCACATTGACGTAGCTATTCAGTTAGTAGTTGTGCTCTTTTTTATTTATTTTTTTTGCTTTCTCTACTCCTTCTGAGACTTCCTGCCTCACTCTGTTTCTCCTTGTGCAGAAAGAGATCCAGGCTATGAGCCAGTGCCACCATCCAAACATTGTGTCTTATTACACCTCTTTTGTGGTGAAGGATGAGCTGTGGCTGGTTATGAAACTACTCAGCGGTGGTAAGTGCTGTAATAATGAAATCACATTACCCTGCTTTACCTGTATTTTGGCTCACTCTTATCTTCAGCTTGACTTTGACTTGACTTTCTTGATCACACTCCCCTTATATCTCAGTAAAGCTCGGGTTTCTGCTCGGCGAGGTGATATAATTAGGTGATAATTTCTTATCTCAGATGTATGGCGTCGGTATATATGCTGGCAGACATGCAAGAACAACTTGAAATTACAAGCTTCTTACTGACTTCTTAATACAAGTTTAACTTTTGTTATATTTCTGTGTTTACGCAAAATTGTTGTTTAATAAAATTCAGTTGGAGTCATGTCTTTTTGAAGGAGGAGGGATCAATTGCAAGTTATTTTTGCGGACCACTATTAGATGCTCAGTATGCCTTTAATGGCTACACAAATGGACATTTTATTACTTTTCAGCATTTTTTTGTGACAAGCCCCTCTCTCTCTCTCTCTCTCTCTCTCTCTCTCTCTCTCTCTCTCTCAGGCTCAGTGTTGGACATCATCAAACATATCATCTCTCGTGGTGAGCACAAGACTGGAGTGTTGGATGAGGCCAGCATAGCCTCCATCCTGAAAGAAGTCTTGGAGGGTTTGGATTACCTTCACAAAAATGGGCAGATTCATCGGTAAGGCAGATGATCACGTTTCTGCTTATACATAATAAGGCTTAGGCCCACATCATGTGATCATCGTGTGCCGGTCAACTGCATTTTGAATTGTGGTATCCAGGATGACCAGTCATCTACTCTCATCCCAGTCCACTCTGACACTGAGGCTTTTGTCTCTGCTTATGAATGTCTCAGTTTGAACCAGTGCTTTTGGCTTTCATGTTAACCCTGCTCTTTCAATATTTAATAAACTGGAAATGCATTATTAAGGAGGGTTGTTTTACATGAAAGTTCCTACCAGGAACGCTGTGAGCCATAATTAAGACACAGAACAGAGAGGAAAGGCATCTCTATATCCTCTCTGCCCTGGTTTATGATAAATGTGATTCTTTCAAACAAACTCACCAAGCTCATATATTTATAAGTTGTATAGGTTTGTGATGGACTATATAATTGTGACTTATTTAATTTAGAGTCCAGTATATTGTGACCAAAATGCATCTGGCATTTGGCGATACACACAGTATGAGTATTTTACGTCTCATCAGTAAAGGGTAACTGGTCGTATTTGCACTGTGCACTTGATGTTCTGTTGGGTTAATCCACTCCCTTCCTTTCTGCATAGTTTTCCACAGTATGCAAACAGAAATAATCTGGATTAAGAATCAACAGACCAGAGGTGCAGTTTTAATGTGCAACACTGAAGAATATCTGTTATTTGGTCAGGAGAGATCAGCCACTCCTCAGCCTGTTCAGTCTCTGACCCTAATTGTAGATGATTAGTTTGCATCGTGACTCACTCCTCCTCCTCCTCCTCCTCCTCCTCCTCCTCTTCATGCACAGGGATCTGAAGGCTGGAAATATTCTTCTCGGGGAAGACGGTTCAGTGCAAATTGCTGGTACGATGTTTCTGTTTTTCTCTGCGCCCGCTGTCAACTCACACACAAAAATGAGGGGAAATGTTTCATGTGTTTTCAGCATGTTCCTCCATCATTTCCTCAATTCAGTCAAGGAAATTTCTCCGTCTGTATTTATTCTTGATGATTTATTTAGCTAAAAAAAAAAAAAAAAAAAAACTTGGTCTGCATTCTACCAAAAAACATAATGTAGCAAAAAACCAAAAAACACATGCTCACTGACAACTTAATTTGTTTTTCATTTTTTTTCTCCCTCTCTCTCTCTCTCTCTCTCTCTCTCTGTTACACACACCTACACACCATCCTGTTTGTCTACTCAGATTTTGGTGTGAGTGCCTTTTTAGCAACAGGAGGAGACATGACAAGGAACAAGGTTCGGAAGACATTTGTTGGGACACCATGCTGGATGGCTCCAGAGGTCATGGAGCAGGTGGATGGCTTTTTTTTTTTTTTTTTTNTTTTTTTTTTTTTTTTTAGAAGGAGCTCTCTTTGTGCTGTTTTCACTCTGTAATGCTTCATTTCTTGGTCATAGTAGAACACTTGCACTTAGTTCACTTTGTTCTGATTTGAACCTGCAGATCCGGGGTTATGATTTCAAAGCTGACATCTGGAGTTTTGGGATAACAGCCATTGAACTGGCCACCGGTGCTGCACCATATCATAAATATCCACCTATGAAGGTAACTGTGTGCACGATTCATCTGTTGCACTTTGCTTTTTATGTTTCTCAAAGCACTAGCTACTCTTCCTGTGATGAAATACCAAAAGCAAAGATTTAAATTACAGACCCATGTGAAACAAATGAGCAATATTAGTAAAATAAAGGGAAAAAGTTGTTTGGTTCGATGTGCTTAATTTTATTTTCTGTTTCGCCTGCCGTGACTACAATGACAAAACTGTCACAAAATAGAACAGGGAAAATGCAAATAATATCACAGTGTAGATACCAGAACAGAGGAAAAGGATCATTAGGAGCAGCACAGTACAGACCAAAAAAAAGTTACTCTAAGTAGGTGATAATTCACCTACTTCATGGAGTTACACAGCGTACTTACTGACATATAATATGCATGTGCTGATTTCTCTAATTCTGAAGAAACTTGTGAACATTTTGTGATAAAATGTGCTGCCAGCCTACTTCTAAAAGGCTTGCTTAATTTTGAACCAAACCCCTAATTGACATGATAAAGTTGACTGAAAAAATCTGATTTTTTTTTTTCATGCCTGTAGGTGCTGATGCTGACTTTGCAGAATGACCCTCCCTGTCTGGAGACGGGCATCACAGACAAGGAAATGGTGAAGAAGTATGGCAAGTCCTTCAGGAAGATGATCTCCCTGTGTCTGCAGAAAGATCCCGAGAAAAGGTCAGTTGGTGTCTGAATCTGCTGGGAGTAGCCTCTTTCAGGTTAAGGATGTGATGCCTTTGCTTTACTGGGATGTGTTTAGGATATAACGAAGCAAGTAATTTCTTTCTCCTTTTTAGGCCGACTGCTGCTGAATTGTTGAAGCATAAATTCTTCACAAAAGCCAAGGTGAATTTATGTCACCATTAAAAACCGAAAATACATTGTTTTTATGTTTTTCAAAGAGTTTCTTTGTAGAACATGTAAGGAATATTTATCTTGCTGTTACAGAACAATGAGTACCTGCAAGAGAAGCTCCTACACAAGGCCCCAACAATAACGGAACGATCAAAAAAGGTTGGACACCCATTGATAACGATCTGTAAATACACGCTGGTTAAACATTCCACGTCCACCTACTGTATAATATTGTGTTTCCACACACTGATCTCCTGTCTTGTCCAGTGTGTTTCCCAGTTTCCCTGCTTTCTCCCCATTGCATGCGGGGACACACTCAATCCTTTTGCCACAGATAATGAATAAATAATTTTTTATTTATTTATTTTTTTTGTTTGCATTGCTTAGGTGCGCCGTGTCCCAGGCTCAAGCGGTCGTCTCCACAAGACCGAGGATGGCGGGTGGGAGTGGAGTGACGATGAGCTGGACGAGGAAAGTGAGGAGGGGAAGGCCGCCGTGGCAGCTCTACGGGTAAAAACTCTGCAACGCCCCGGCTTCTCCCGAGAGTCAATCCAGTTTACTTTCTAAGGCTGGATGCACACTACAAGATCTTTTACTCTTCAGTGTGTATTTACCCTGATGCTCCATTCAGTGTGGGTGTGGGGATTTTTACTGTCCTGTAATCTTAACTGTGATTTCTGTTGAACCCCGTGGTTAGAGTCACCACGTGTCAAATTCATTCAATCCAGTACCAGTCCGTAGCTTGGGGAGGGGGGGAGATAAAAGCAGAATTGCATGTTTCTGACATCCTGACAATCCTGACAATCTGTCATGTCCATCCTGCAGTCACCCAGAGTGAAGGACGGATCCCAGAACATGGAGGTGAGTCCAGTTGTAGTGGACATGACCTCAAAATCCTGATTCATCCGTAATGCTCGACATAGAGATCTGCATGACTGTCCTGAGCGTGTTGGCTTTTTTTCTTTTTTTTCCACTGACATGACTATGAAAAACACGCACTGATGTGTTTGCATGTTGTGCCCCCCGTAGCTTTTCCCACCAACAGATGGCTCCACCGCACTTCTACAACCGCCCACTCCAGGACAGGAGATGCCTGCACACGTTGGCCAGCCAGGAGAAGACGCTCCGCCACAGCCACCCGCCCAGACAGCGAGTCCTTCTCACGNACGTTGGCCAGCCAGGAGAAGACGCTCCGCCACAGCCACCCGCCCAGACAGCGAGTCCTTCTCACGATCCCACTGCTCAGGTATAAATAAAATGGAGAGAAAAAAAAATGAGGGAGTTTTCATCCCAGGCCAGAGCTTTAAAAGGATACTGTAGTGGCGATTTGTGCTCGCAAATTGTTTAAACAAAATTAAACTCAAACTGCCACTGAGTTAACCGGGAATCTTTCTTACGCAGGCAAAAGAAGTCTGTTGTCGAGGCAAACGCTGCATTTCTGTGAAAGTTTATTTCTCCCATTTTAAAACAAACAAGCAGATAAACGACGGCATCTCCCGCCTCTCTTGGTCTGTGGCTCTGATGAAAGATTGAAACTGAAGAGGATTGCTGTCAAACACAGGAATATTTCTTTATGGAAGAGCAGATGATAAATTTTGCTGAACCAATAATTCAGTGATACCATTCTGCCTCTGCATGATGTTCACAATGTCATTTTGACAGTTATCACTCAATGGGGTTAGAGAGTGGTCATGTCCTAATCGATGACCATCATGTACACGTGGTGTGTCACTTTATCTGAAGCTTTGATTTTTACTGGTCTCAATTCACTTTGTGTTTCTGTGCTTTGTTTAGGCCTGACAGTCTTTGGTGGAGTCACAGGATGAGATTCACTCTTATCATTGTGTTCTTCATCACCTTGACCTAGAATAAAATTGTCAGCATAAGGATTCAGTTTGTTTGGTCTTTGAGCACTCTTCTTTTAGAAATAAGATGTCATTCCATCTGACACCTTGGAACCAAATCTTGATGAAGTTTTGCATTTGCTGTGGCCAGTTCAGTATCCAAAGCCAGCTGCTCCTTTTTTCTCCTCAGTTTTTCCTCTTCCCTCTTTATTGCTCCTCTTTAGCATCCAACAAACGTTTTGGTTTTAATGCAGCAACACGCTCCATTAGAGCTGCCTCATCAGCCCCTCTGCTTTTACTCTTGCTGAAGATGTTGATGATATTCTGGATACCTGAGAGTGTGCTCTGAATCGATTCTGTTTCAAACAGGAAACATTGCAGACACTGTAGAGAGATTGCACTGAGCTGGCATTGTCTGTAGATTCCATTTATAACAATAACACATTTTATTTTTTGGCGCCTTTCAGAACAGTCAAGGACACTACACAATACAAAAGGAAAGGAGTTAAAACAGTATGAAGTTAAAAAATGATTCAAGTATGTAGACACCTTACAATATAACGTAATTAAAACAGCATCAAATCAGAAATAAGATATAAATATGCGGACACCTTACAGTTCAAGAGTTAAAAACAATAAAGTTTAAAGTCCAGCTGAAATACAGCATGGATAGAATGGCATGATTAATTTAATATAAAGAGTAAGCCAATTTAAGTAGGTGTGTTTTAATTCATGATTTGAACTGTGTTATGGAATGCAGCTGACGGATGGGGGGGAGCAGCAGAATGTTGCAGTGAATCCGTTGGTGAACAGGAAGCCGGTGGAGCTGATGGGTGTGATATGGTCAGAGGACTTGGTGTGGGTGATGATCCTTGCAGCAGAGTTTGGATGATTTTGAGCCAGTGGAGAAGTCTGTCAGGAATACCAGAGAGGATGGTGTTACAGTACCAAAGCAAAAGCCTAACTTTTGCTTTCCTGCATTTGCAGCGTTAGTCTCAGCTCTCTGTTGCTGCGCGTAATACCTTCAAGCTAACGTTAACAAGTAGGATTCAGTCTTTTCAGAATAAGATAATATTCCTTACAACAAGAACAGGTCAAATTTGACATGCCACCTTGTGGCTGAAGCCGTGAATAATATGCAGACATCTTTTAACATATCAATCAAGGTAGTTTCTTCTGTGAACTCAATAAAAGGTTAATTAACTCAAAAGAAGGTATATCATGAAAATAAGTAAAATGAATCCATTACAAAATAAAGTTAGTCCTTTAAGATAAAATAAATAAAATCAATTCAGTTTTGGGGCTTCTTGTTTCTGTGACAAACTAAAGAAATTCAATAAAGCAGATAAAACAGGGATTTTAAAGAGGGAATTAATCTACATTAATCTGGTGATTCAGTGTATGATGATTATAAGTTTATAACTTTCTGTGATTAATCGCGATTAATCTCAGAAATTTGTGCGATTAATTAGTTAATTTTTTAAAATCGATTCACAGCCCTACTTTTGATATAGGAGGAAATGTAAATGTGGACCGGACAGTCATCAATGGGAATAGCAAAGGCAGGGATTTTGGAAAGTAAACTTTGAACCAATGAGGAGAACCTTGCTTTTGTTACCATTGAGCTTGAGAAAGTTATTTGACATCCAAAATGGATGTCAAATAATTCCTGGAGTTATCCAGGAAAATATCCTGGAGACAGCTGGTGATTAATCAGAGGGGGGAAGGGAGGTCTTGGGTTTTGTGGAGGTATACAGTTGGGTGTTGTCAGCATAGCAGTGAAAGTGCATTCTGTATAAATGTATGCTCGTATTTGCTCCATGTGCTTTGTAACTTGTCTGCATCTCAAAGACTTCTTTTCTTGACATATTTTTATGTCCAAAGCCAAGCCTTTTGTAAACTTGACGCTCCTTCTCGTGGATGGCATTTCATTATCACTTGCCTTAGATGTGTGACATCAGACATTTTGGCAACCTTTTAGTTTCATATTAGCTCAAATCCACAGTCTTGAGTTGCAGTGTGCAAATAGCATAGGAGAAAGCATCAGTACAAAGTTACTTCCCTGTTGTTCGCTCCATTTAAAAGGAAAGCGTCAGAGATTTTGTATGAATGACACTGGACTCGGATCATGTGAAAACAGTATTGCACAATCACAGAGTGTGTCATTCAGTTGCTGACCAGCATACAAAAGTCCATTCAACGTCAACTTCAGTGAAACAGTGACTCACAAACTTCAGTCGTTTAGCGTTTTTTTCAGTGCAGTAATATTAATTATGCTCCAGTGGAATATAGGATGAAGGTACATTTTTTTGGTGCTGTGTCTTCACCAAGTTGTGCCAACTATGCTCTAAGAAGAACTGCAGAGGACAATGCGTTTCATTTTCCTCCTGAAGTGGTCAGTACCATAAAACATAACTTTTATGTGGACAACTGCTTCAAATCCATGGCTTCAGAGGTGGAAGCAGATCAAATGACAAAGAATGCGATCGCTCATTGTGACAGAGGAGGATTCAACCTCCAAAAGTGGGTCACTAATAACTGCTCAGTGTTGATGTCAATCCCAGGTGACATCAGGAGCAAAAGAAATAAAAGAACTGGATTTGGATGTAGACCAACTTCCTTTGGAATGAGCAGTCAGAGTGGGCAGTGGTGTTTTGAAGTGAAAAGTTAATGTACAAGACTTACCAGAAGAGGCATTTTGTCAGTGGCCAGCTTCCTATGTGATCTGTTAGGATTCTTGGCTCATTTCTTTATGGCAGCCAAATTGATGTTGCAGGAGCTCTGTTGGAAAAAAAAACAAAAAAAAAAAAAAAAAACTTTGGGATGGGATGAAACAGTTTCTCTTGTCTTTTCAAAACAGTGGTCTGATTGGCTGAAGGATCTCCAAAGGATAGTTGAATTCAAAGTGGATTGTTACATTAAACCCAGAGATTTTGGAACACCTGTAACAGCACAGCTCCATCATTTTTCCCGATGCCAGTCAAGTTGGATATGGTTCTTTGTCTTACTTCAGACTGGAAGATTGTGCTAGAGTGCATGTCGCATTTCTCACGGGAAAATCAGGCAAGCAGACCACCATTCCTCGGCTCACAGTTCTAATTGTGTGGATGGATAAAATGTTTCAAGAGTTACAATGTCAGTTGGAGAGGTCTATTTTTTGGACAGACAGCATAATTGTTCTCAAATATATCTGCAGCGAAACTAGACATCGTTGCCAATAGGACTGCTGTTGTTAGAGAAGCCACAGATGTTGACCAGTGGAGGTACATGCGCTCTAAGGAGAATCCAGCAGATGATGCATCCTGCAGAATGAGAGCTGTTGAATTTTTCACACACAGGAGATGGATCAAGGGACCAGAATTTCTTTATTGGTCAAAAGAGAAGTGGCCCATGCTGGATATGGATCAGAGTCTGATTCCTGCTGATGACCTTGAGGTCAAAAAAGAAATAGTGGTGAATGCTATTGTCACGGACTCAAAAGATCCCACAGACAGACTAATAAATTACTTCTCATCCTGGAGGAAAATGAAAGCATCTGTTTCCTGGTTTCTTAAGATCAAAAGAGTTCTCCTGCTGTTTCTCCAAAAGAGAAATTCAGGCAGCTTTCTGTGTGAATGAAAACAACAGGATTCAAAGTTCTATGGAGAGAAAACTACAGGGCTTCAAAGCCACACTTAAAGGACAAGGTTTGACTCCAAAAGATTTTGACGAAGCAATAATTAGTTTTGTTCAAACATAAAGATTTGAGCGCAAAATTGCCACACTGAAAGGCGGTTCTGGTATTGACCAGACCGTCCATATCATATAAACTGGATCATATATTGGTGGATGGTATCCTGAGAGCTGGCAGTCACCTACAGAAATCAGCATTATCATCAGAAATCAAACATCCAGTTGTCAAAACATCTACATGTGTCGGTGCTTATTTTACATCATATCCATCAACAACTGGGACATGCTGGGAGAAACCACATGCTGCACAGACTGAGACAGTCTGGATAATTAATGCTAACTCTGCTATTACATTGTTCATGTAATGTAATTTTGGAAAGCTCCCTTTGAGAGATAAATGTAATTGTGACTTTATACTTTGCCGAATTAGGGGCTAGACTGTAAGAGCTATTCATAATTTTCATATTTTGTTTTAGTTTAATTTGTAGTAAGCTAATTTATTGATTTTTGATAGATATAAATTAAGATGTGTTTGTTGCAGTATTTAATTAAGTTAATTAGGTATTTCTGTTGATGCGTTTTGTTTTGAAATCATTGGGCATTACTTCAGGTGAGGACGTGTGTGTATATATATATAGGGCATGCAGGTATAGCACTCCTTGGTGACTGGGAGGATTTATGGTTTTTTACCCAAGCAAGAGAGGCAGGAGACGCCATTGTTTATCTGTTCGTTTGCTTTAAAATGGAGAAATAAACTTTCACAGAAACACAAAGTTTGCCTGGACAATGGACCTTTTTTTTTTGCCTGCATAAAAAAGATTCCTGGTTACCTCAGTGGCAGTTTGAGTTTAATTTTGTTTAATTTGCAAGGACAAATCACCACTAGAGATACATAGTGAGGGGTACAAAGAACGAAATCAACCAAATCATCAGAGGTAGTGTTGAAAATACTTAAATGGCATCGATCAATCTTGTGCTACAGTTTCTCATTTTAATAAAATGTGATATTTTTTTTTTAGACTAAAATTAATATACATTTGAATGCTAACAAAAGGTTCAGACAATGAGACAAACAACCCTACAGAGACAGGATCAAATCAGAAAAAACAAAACAAAAACAGTGTTTTATCTACAGTTTGCAGCATGCATACACAGAAGTGAGATGGTTGTTGCCAGAGATGACCATAAAATCAATCTCTTTATCACCTGAAAGGAAAACATGTCCGCCAGCGTGAGAAATCATTGAGAATATGAGCTGATACATGGTGCTGTAGAGTGTAGTCTAAAAAACACGGCAGCACAGGGAGAGGATCAAACGATAAGGAAATATATCTGCAGGTATAAAGAAGGACTGGTTTAGAATGAGCTCTGGCTCTCACACATCCGCCTGTCTCTGTTTCTTCACCTGCCTTCTCTCATGCAATCCAGCTTTTGTTTGGGATTTATGTGTTTTTTTGTTTGCCATTACCTGAGGAATTAGCCGTACCAGTTTGGAGTGATGTGCACTCGTAGTTGGTAGCAGTGTCATCACTGTCAACATGGATATCTTCATAGGAATGACACACACAGCAGATGTGTCGCTCGTGACAAAAACACATGAAGAAGAGTTGTGTATGATGTCAATACTTCATTCCGTTGCTCTTCCTTTTCTGCATTCAGGGCAGAAGTGCTGCTTACTGACTATTTTCCCGTTGTGCTGGTGCAGGATTTAGCTGCAGCCAACGCCAGTATTCCCATCAGCCTCGTCCTGAGACTGAGGAATCTCAAGAAGGAACTCAACGACATCAGATTTGAGTTCATGTCTGGCAGAGGTAGAATGGCTCCTCCAATTTTTACCTCTTTTGTCATGTAAACAAGAGATTCAAATCTCACGTCGTTCTCTCGCTTCTCCCATCAGACTCCGCAGACGGAGTTTCCCAGGAGTTGGTCTCAGCAGGCCTGGTTGATGGAAGGGATTTAGTCATTGGTAAGTATGAGCAACAAACCTGTATGAAGGGATACACACACACACACACACACACACACACACAATGCTGTTTAGATCAGCCGGTTTAGTTCACAGCAACCAAACTGCATCTTTTTTAGTGCTTTTACCGTATATACTCGAGTATAAGCTGATCTCATGTATAAGCCGACCCCCTGATGTTGTTGCATCAATTTATTTGTTTAGCAAATTACCTGTTTTTTTGGGTATTGTCATAGTATTCCTGTGATTTTCTGAGAATAATCCACGGTACCGGTAAACATGATATTTATTTCAGCAGCTGATTACTGTAACTGACCAATCACAACAGCACTTACTGGCTGCCTTAAAATGTGCTGCATAAGATGTTTTGTCAGGAAATATCTCATTCTAAGGTATGATTTAAACTATTTTCCATGGGTAGTGGTAATGGGTAGTATTTCCACCCCTGGAAATTTCATACTCTGGGATCAAATTTGAATTTCCTGTGTATAAGCCGACCCCCCAATTTGCTTCGTGAAATTTGATAATAAAAACTCAGCTTATACTCCTATATACGGTAATTATTGTTTTCACAGTGGCCTTGTTTGCTTACTGTTTGTTTTTCAGGCTTTATTGTCTGACAGCATATAGCGTAGGAATGAATTGTTCACAATCTTCAGTGTGAAAGATCACAAAGCAAGTTTCAGGTCTGTAAAAATCTGAGACTGACTGACTTTTCACTCTTTAATCTTCTGTCTAGTTGCTGCCAATTTGCAAAAGATCGTCGACGATCCTCAAAATAACAAAAACGTGACTTTTAAACTGGTAAGTGCAAAAATCGAATCACTCATTGAATAACACTGCAAATTCTTAATTCTGTCTAATGATCTACGTATAGTATATATCCTTACAAACTACCTAAAGTTCATAGTTCTGTCATTGTTTGTTACAATACACGAGTGTAGTTAATGTTGTTTGTTTCCTGTCAGGCGTCTGGTGTGGAGGAGTCTGAAATTCCTGACGATGTTAAACTCATTGGATTTGCGCAGCTTAGCATCAGTTAAGTTAAGGAGAGCCAACAACAAAAGGACAGCAACAAATGGTATTGCACAGCTGCACAGTAGTCAATTCAAGAAACCACTACTGCCAAAGAGAGGAAGAGGAGGAGGAGGGGTTAAGCCGGCAGGAGTGTGACACACCTACTGCAGGATGCACGTGGTCTGCATTGCTAAGGGGCTCAGTTCAACACGGGAAATCACACTTGAAGAGTTTACAGTGCGCTTATAACTGGGAGAAGAGACGCAATCATCAAATCCTAATTATGTTTTCTTCATTTTTTTTCTTCTGCATACGGAAGCACAATTCATCTCCTGCCAGTGCTGGAAGTGATTGATTGCCTTTTTTTTTTTTAAATTTCAATTAACTGTGCCACAAAACTCGCAGGAGTGTTGTGCCACCTTTAGATGCTACACTGAATTTGAAAAGTGTAAATTCAGCCTTAGTTAGTACATCTGTAGATGTAACGTTCTAGATTCTAACAGTGCGATGGGTGAAAAATGGAGTCCATTGGTGATTATTGGTTGTCCAGGAGAGAGAAAATCCCTCTTTAAGGAGCATACCGGGGATTTTGCATGTTTTAGCCCAATAAATACAACCCGCATACACATTACATTACTGCCAACCAGTTTCCAAAACATGCTATTAGAGCAGTAGATTTCTGAAATTTTTTTCCACCCCTACCTTCCAGACGACCACTGGTTTCAGCTCTTTCCAGTATGTTATAAAAATCAACTTGTAGAGACTTGAAAAGTGCTTAACATAAGTAATCCATCACAGCAAACACAATGTCTGTTAAATTATACGTCAAAGTAATTTTATTTAACTGACTCAACATGGAGCTACACGGAAGAAAATGTATGTCTCTTCTAGGGAATATAGTTGAAGGAGAAGACGGCTTTTGCTGAGAAATTAAAATGACCGTGCCTTTTACAATCATGCGTAAGTGTTATCAGGAAAAGTAGTGAATTTTAAGGTGGAGGTATCAATCTGAAAATTTGATTTTAAAAGATTAGGGGATTTGGCAGAATAGTACAAATCCTAAAATATAGTTTTATGTTTGAGAAGTGGTTGGAAACAACCTAACATGTGAGTAGTATTTATTGCATTTAAAGGACCATGCCAGCAATTGTGCATGTTTCAGCTCTGTATAAATGACCCACATACATGTTACATTACTGACAGTTTCCAAAACATTAAATCATATTTTACTTTCCTATTATTTTTTCAACTCAAATGTTCAGGTGATACACCCACTTTAAAATTCAACGTTTCACCTTCTAACACTTATACACGTTTGTAGATGGTAAAAGCCGTCTTCTCCTGGGACTATATTTCCTGGCGGAGAAACACATCGTCTTCTGTGCAGCTCCGTGTTGGATCGGTTAAATAAAGTTACTTCGGCAAGAAAAACCAAATAGGCATCTTGTTCGCTAAGATGGATTACATATCTCAAGCGCATTTCAAGTCTCTAGAAGTTGATTTTAAGTGGAATGAACTGAAACCAATGGCAGACTGGAAAGTAGGGAAAAAAAATCTGAAATGTACCGCTAAAGTAGTATATTTTGGGAAATGGCTGCCAGTAACGTGAGGGTGGGTTGTATATATTGGGCTTAAACATGCACAATCGCCAGTATGCTCCTTTAGACATGCAAAATCACTGGTATAGCTCTTTAACACTGACATAAATAAGTGATAGTTCATAGTTACAGTTTAGTTAATTCTGTAATTACAGATTTTAATTGGAATATGAGAAAAGTGAGAGATTGCTGCAGCTCAGGGCAGCGTTACGACACTCTCCTGTACTGGTGTGTGTGTGTGTGTGTGTGTGTGTGTGTGTGTGTGTGTGTGTGTGTGTGTGTGTGTGTGGTGGTTTGGTGGTTTTGTTAAGGCAGAACCAAAGAGTTGAGGCTCAGAGTGCATGACTGCATAACTGCACACACGCACCCACTGCAACTCCGTTTCATAGCTGCAGTTACAGTAAAAACTTGCGTATCGTTCTTGTACTATGCAATAGTTACTTTCTTTCCACTGTGTGTGAACACTGGTTCCAAGTAATACTTCTCTTGGGTTGAATTTAAACGCTTTTTTGGTGTGTGTGCGCGTGTACTTCAACAGGAGTTCATTAATAGTCAACCGGCGAAACAGGCAGCGTTAGGAAACTTCATCAGAATTTATTTTCACTTTGACACGCATGTTAAAAACCCTATAGACACATGCACTACTTGTTTTTCATTCTGACGTTGTTCCTGTTTGCCATTATTAAAGGAGGGCTCCACCAATTTTATACATCAAATTCAGTTTATTGCTCTTGGTAGTGTGTGAAAGGAGCCATATCAAAGCCCTTGTGGCTGTAGAAGGCACTGTGAAATTAGGGAAGCTGACCTCTATGACATCACAAGGGTTACTTCCTGTTGGTGATTTAAACTACAAGTTAGAAAACCTTAAACCATAAAGCCATTCCGAGGCTTTGAATTCATTATTCAGTGAGGCTTTATTTCCAAACTTGTAGCAACGCTAGAGTAGCAGCAACACTCCAAAAATGGAATCCATCAGCAATAGACTCCATTTTTCACCCACGACACTGTTAGAATCTATAGCTAGACTATAAATAAAGCCCAAACTTTGTAAAGCACCAACAGGAAGTAACCCTTGTGATGTCGTAGAGGTCAGTTTCACCAGCTTTGCATATCGTCCTCCAAGCCTTCATACAGATCTTTTCTGGTAATGCTCCCCAAGACCAATAAACTGAACTTAATGTGGTGGAGTCTCCCTTTAATTCACAGCAGGGAAGAATCCTGAATGCTGGTGATTAGCTGCCGAGCACGTGGCGGTTTAAAAGTCGACTGCTCGTGAACTTCTTTGACAGCGCGCTCACTGGGAACCGAAAGCCTTCCACCAGTGCGAACTTCAAAACGAGTCTCTTTTCATTCGTCGTCGCTTGTCGTGTTCTGACTGTACCGCGCTTCGTAAACACTCACCAACAAATCTCTGTCGCCACTCCCCGTACGCTTTTATGGTTTAGTACCACGTGCAAGAGCTGTCATGGCTCCTAGTTCAGGTACTGTTGAAAATGGTGTATGTAAAGATGTTGTACATAACTTCATGATGCGTCACAGGAACACTTTTAGGTTTGTATGTAAGGATAAAGACATCGACTGAATACTTTCAATTAAAAGTAACATAGTTGTAAATAATGATTGAGGCAAGCAGCTGGTGAATTTGATGGGCGACTCATCTACACAGAAATACCTTTTTATTTTTATTTTTTTGTGGTTTGCGACTTTGGGTCTTGTTAGAGCATCACGCATCATGCACAAATTTGTTGCTCATTTGGGACCTTATTGGTATGTTGTATGATGTGTGCATATTTAAAGACACGGGGCTTGTAATCACACATCCTGCGCTCTGATGTCGTCGGATGCAATTGTTCTCACCAAAACCTGTCAAAAAAAAAAAAAAAAAANAAAAAAAAAAAAAAAAAACATACATAAATAGCAGCATTTTATTCCTCAACAAGTAACAAACCAGATGGCACAAGTTATATTATTTTCTGTGTGATTGCGTGTGTGCATGTTTGATGGTAAAATTTATCATCAAAAGCTTGAGGTGAAACACCTACATTTTTTTAAAAATGTATTTCTGTTTTATTGTTTACTAATCAAAAAGCCACATCCATCGATTGGCATGTACTTTTTTTCCCCTCTTCCAACTTTTCAAATCATATTTTAAGCATTTTATCATGAAATGTGTAACGTTTGTGACAACAGCATTGAAATATCCTTTGACAAATTATATACATTGATGGAAATGGTCAACATATGCAAATGATTTTTAGTAACTGAATAAAGTCACACGATGGAGCTCAAATAATGACTGAGAACATCTTTTATTAGATATACTAGTGCAGTGTCTGTTCAAAACATGTGTCCGGACTTTATGGTGTGCGCCGCAGCCTGCCATAATTTAGTTCTGCACGTCCTTGTGAGCTAGCTTTGTTTGCTGTACGGGTCTGGTTGAGATCATGCCGCTGGACCATATCCTGCTGCACGGACTACTTTTTACTGGCACAGCTCAATTTGAGAACCGCTCATCCAAACAACTTCACATGAGACACTGCACATCCTTGGTCTCCTGAGCAATGAACCTGCGAATATCAACTTACTTACAGTGCTGGGTTCTAGAGATGTTGGTGCCACAGATGGATGGATGGACAGAGATTCCTGCTGTTATAGTTAGATGAAAAATGAGTCAAGTTAACCGGATTCACGTTTTTAATTCTGAAACATTTCACCATTCGACCAAATGGCTTCATCAGTCAGAAATGAATGCACAGAAGGAGGTTAAACCTCCAATAACTATGGTGCCAAATCATAACAAACCTTCAATTCCAAATAAATAGATACATTATTCCATTTTTTTTAAATAATGCATGTTCTAAAATGCATTATTCAAATTTAAAAAATAAATAAATTTCAAATAATAAATTTCAACTATTAATTGATAATGGTCCCCTGGTTGGATGCAGGACCTATCTCCTAATGTCTTTGAAAGGGAAGACAGCAGCACTATAGGTGGTGGTAGATTGTATCTGAGACCTCCATTTCTGTTGAGGGAAGGTCTCTCTACATGAACATAAATGGCCTCCTTCACTCCTCTCAAACTAACGATCCTCTCTGTCCAAAATGTGCACATCATCATCTTCAAAGGAGTGTCCTCTGTTGTTCATGTGGAGGTAAACGGCTCGGGCTGGTGTTATTTCTCCTGTGTTGGGTCATCTGCTTACAGATTTATTGTTTGATTTCCCCTTTGTAGACCTCTGAACCTCCTCCTCACACTGGACAGCATATTTTACACCACTCTTCTTGTGTTTGGGAGTCTGGTTCAATTCAACTTCCAATGCAGACAACAGCATCTCACCCCTACAAGCCTACGATTGGGATCTAGAGAAAATCCTGGAGAAGGCAGAAAGGAGCTTACCCAGTGAAAGAATCAGGCAAGTTCATTTTACCATAGTCTTTGAAACTGTTAACAGAACTGTTAACTTCACTCTGAAGGCACAAATGGCTCAACACAATAAGGGAAAAGAAAGACAAAGAAATTCAGGATGCTTCTTACCCACAATGGCAGAAATACAGGGACAGAAGTACTCTGCTGGGGAAGGAAAGAAGACAATGCAACACTGGAAAACACAAAGGAAAAATGGGTAAAAAAAAAAAAACAACAACTTTCAGACAGGGAACTTACACAATCTGAAAGAGAAAACTTAGCTAAAGGCCTCAATTTTGCTATTACACCAAAATGTATTCCAATGCGGGCCTTATAATAGCCATGGAATCGGCGATTAGAAACATTAAAATCCCAGCAACAGAAGCAGAACAAATTAGGATGATGCATTTTACAACAGGCATTATTTAATAATATATCTATTTATTTGGAATTGTAGATTTATTGTGATTTGACACCATAGTTATTGTAGTTACTGGAGGTTTAACCTCCTATTCATTCATTTCTAACTGACAAAGCCATTTGGATGAATAGTGAAACATTTGAGAATTAAAAACTTGGATCCAGATGACTGACTCTTTTTCAGATATCAACCCGCCTGGATGAATCTTCATCAAAACCTTTTTTTTTTTTTTAGATTTTTGGAATCTTAAAGCTCAGTTTTCGTGAAGTTTTGCTTTATCAAGTCAATCATTATTAAAGAATGACAAGTCTTGCCAAACAAGTCAGTTACTGAGTAAAATCAGATGGTTAAACATTTATTTACTCTGATTTCTGAGCAGCCTGTATTGACCTTTTACCCGTGTTTGTTCAACACATCCTCTGCTGTGTGTAAAGATGGTGGAATTTGGAGAGATTCTACTCACCGTTGGAGACTTTGGATGCTTTCAGAAGCTCATCCTGCTTGGGTTAACCATTCCAAATGCCTTAATGCCGATTCTATTCGTGAGTATCATTTTTTTCCAGTCAGATCCAGGCCGACACTGTAACACAGACTGGATCCTCCGTGCTGATCCGAACCTGACCAGAGATGAACAGCTGAACCTCACCTTGCCCCTGCAGGAGGATGGAACCTTCAGTAAGTGTCAGATGTTTGTCCCTGTGGACTGGAACGTCAGCGCCATCAGGAAATATGGACTCAATGAGACCACAGACTGCCAGAACGGATGGATTTATGAGAAGACGCTGTATGAGGCCACCATAGTCACTGATGTAGGTTAAGTGTGAATATGGATTCTGTGACTTGCAGTGTGTCTGTTGTTAATTCTACCACTCTTGTTTTACAGTTTGATCTCGTCTGTGACAAGTTTAATGTGGTCGAAGTCGTGCAGACGCTCTTCATGGCTGGTATACTTTGCGGTTCATTCATTTTTGGACCTATGGCTGAATCGTAAGTGCTTTCAATGAAGCGGCTCATTCAGTTTTGTGTGAAAACCCTCATTTTACTCTCTGCCGCTTTCTAGGTACGGCCGCAAGAGAACCACTCAGTTACCGGTGGTCCTTCTGCTTATATTCATCATAGTTACTGGTGTGTCTCCAAACCTGTACGTGTACATGCTGTCGCAATTCATTGTTGGAGCCTCGCTTGCAGGATATAGAATTAACTCCACTGTTTTAGGTAGGATTTCTTTAATTTCTTTTATTTCAGGGCCGTACCACAGGTGTTTAGATTCAAGTACCAATCTACATGTAGAGTAACTTTCACTTGCTAAATGGACTGAAAAATGTTTCTTTTACTGGTTGTGTATTTTGTGTGTGTTTGTAGCCACCGAGTGGATTGGGATCAAGAAACGATCCTTTGCTTCCTGTCTGAGCCAGATGTTTGCAAGTTTTGGGACCTGTCTCCTGGCTGGTCTAACATATGTCATCCGTGACTGGAGAACAGCACAGTATGTCATGGCAGGACCTTACATCCTCCTATTCATTTACATATGGTATGTATATGTGGCATCCACTATTTGCATGATTCACAATTTTTTTTAATTTTTTTGAACTTTTCTTGAAAGGTCACAAGAGCAATTGCAAGCCGAAGTCCCACATTTTCATATTTTTGTTTCGCTACACAACATGAGTGCATTGCATACTTACAACCAATAAGAAAATACAAACCAAAAAGAGAGGGGAAAAATAGGGAAAAACTGAAGGGTTCTTTAATCTTCACAAGCCATATCTTCAGTTTAAAGGACCATTCCATCCATTTTGCATGGTTGAGCCTAATATATTAAATTTTCATACATAAGGTTACTGACAATCATTTCCCAAAGGATAAAACTGTATTTCAACTTTCCTGATATTTTGTGAAATATCTTCATCTTTCAAAATCAAATATTCAAGGAAATCGATGTTTCACCTGCTAATAGTTACGCAGCCTTATGAAGTCACGGTCATTTAAATTTTTCGATAAACACAGGTCTTTTTTTTGGGACTATATTCCCCGGTGGAGACATACATTCACTCACTTTTTTAGCTTAGATGCTAAAACTACCTAAATTCTAAAAAAAAAAACCTGACTATACAACTTGTTCATGATGATGGATTACCTATACCAAGAGCATTTCAAGTATCAATAAGTTGATTTAAATAGTGTACCAGAATGAACTGAAGCCAGTGGCGGCCTGGAAGGTAGGAAAAAACTTTTTAACTCACCTTTCCAGTAGTATGCTTTAGGAAATGATTGTCAGTAATGTTACTTATATGAAAATTGAATATATTAGGCTCAAACATGAAAAATGGGTGGTATGGTCCTTTAAGTGAAATTACAACCTAATTTAGTTACAGACATACTGTATATGGCTATATTTAAATAATTTTACTCACCCCTTGAAGCTACTGTATAATTGTGCACAGATGTTGTCTTCACACAGTGCATGATTGACTATTTACTGTCTTATTTATGAACAAACTAACTGTCTCACATGGTCTAAATGACTTGTCCATAGATGATCATTCATACCTTTGAAATTAGGTTAGTTATAAATTTGGGCCTCATAGCTCTTTTGCTATGGCAGTGTAATTATGAAACTGGCTGTTTAATAAAGCTGACAAGTTTTTAAAAGTTTGCGGGTGACTGATGGGTGTAAGTTGATCATGAAAGTTGCCGCAATGAATAAAAAGACAGTCCCAGAGCATCTGCTGGACGAGGTAAGTCAGATTCAGATGGTTGTAGACACACCAGATCTGTTCCGCTCCATCTGACCCCCGACTCATAAAAAAATCTTCAAGGTAACGGAACTCCTTCACTTGGGGAAACAACTTTGTCCCAACCTAAAGGGGGAATCCTGCTGTGGTCTCAGATTTGGAGGCTGACCATCATTCCACACTGGAAATCTCCCTGATACTTGCTTAATGAAGCCAGCAAAACATTCCACAACTAGAGGGCACAAAGAAAGCGCAAACTGCCAAGGCCCAACAGTCCTCTGATTTTTGATTTTATTTTTTGCCAATATAAAGCCAAAAAGTGCCTTTTACCGTGACCTTGAAAACAAATGTGTAAAAAAAGATAAGCAAATTCACAGTAGACAGATAAAAATACATATGATAGTCTGTTGATCGTCCATCATAGGATTCACATGCTTGACTTTTTTCAATAAGATTGGTGTCTTTATTTTTACAAAATACACAAAATACTGTATCTGGAAATGTTAAAGAAAGTCAAAACAATCTGGCTTTGATTGGTGAGTTCCATCTATCTGCAAAACGCTATCAAAATCCATCTGTTACATTATGTGATGTGCTGCTGCTGAGGAAACATAACACACTGAATTGGTGACAGGGCAAGCCTTGGCTGAGCCCAACAGACACACACACACACACATGCACACACACACAAGGCTCTCGCTCTGTTAGTACAGGGACCAGATGATTCTTAGCAACAAACGCTTTGCCACTACATGGTGATGAAATACTCTTCCCTTGAGTCGTCTGCCTCCTGCGCTGAGAAGTCAACTTGGGTTCTAGAGTGCCTCGACATGTTCCATCCACTGTTGATTACATCGCAGAGCCCCGCCTTCCCTTCCTCACAAGTTGTCAGAACCTGTTAGAGGCCAACTGAACGTCCTTCTCCAGTCCTTAAGTGCCCTGTTGTGCCATTTTTGGTTGTTTGACCACCAAAACTGCAGTCCCTCTGGTACTCTGATACTGGTGTTGGTTCGGAGGTCCCCCAGGCAACTTCTGAAACCTTCAAATCTTCCTCCTGCAACACAAGTGTCCACCAGCAGGTGCTTGGATGGCTGCAGGCACCGCAGCATAGAAGACTTCTTAGAAAGCAAATGTCATTGATTCAAAGTCAATTCAACATAAAAATAGTTAATTTTAGTTGATTCAGCGTTAAATTGTGGCATTGAACATGGCCCAATCAGATTCCATGTGTCTAACCTCTCTGAGGATGCTGACCTTCCTCCACAGATAGGAGGCATCTGATCACCACCAGGTGCACAACAATAACTCTGTTCTCCTGTGTATAATACGTTTGTCCTTCAGGTAACCAAGAAACGAGAAATCCAAAGAGGAGGAGTCAAAGAAATTTTTAAATCACCAATCCTGGTGAAATATCTCTTTATTACATGTTTGGCATGGTAAGTTTCTTGCTCCAGGCATTTCGGAATGTAGATTTTCTTTTTTTTTTTTTTTTTTTTTTTTTTTTGGTCTTAAGGTTTTCAATAAACCTCGGCTACTTCTGCCTCATTCTGAATGTGGGTAAGTTTGGTCTGAACATCTTCCTGGTGCAGTTCCTGTTTGGAGTAACTGAGATGCCGGCGCATCTCCTCTGTATCTGGGTTCTGGAGTTGTTTGGGAGGAAAATATCTCTGATCTCAACGCTCCTGACCGGAGGTTTCATTTGCCTCTTAATCCTGGCTCTCTCTCAAGGTCATTTTTTGTTCTTACTTTTCTGTAAATGACATGACCTTCAGTGATTTAATACACAATGCTACTATTTTCATTCCAGACAGTGCTGTTGCTACCACAGCCCTTGCAACTACAGGGAAGTTCTTTCTGTCTTGGGGCAGCTCGGTATGCATGGTCTACATTCAGGAGTTGTTTCCTACTTCTGTCAGGTACACTAAATTAAACCGTATGTAAATATAAATTTACAGTATGTATGTGAACGTAAGTGTTCATGTTGAAATCCCACTGTTTCAGGCAAACGGCTGTTGGTTTGGGCGCCATATCTGTGAGAATAGCAGGATTAATGGCTCCGATGAACAACCTGTTGGCCACATACCACCGGTTCATACCCATCACAATCTTTGGCAGCCTAACGCTGATCAGCGGAGCTCTCTGCTTCCTGTTGCCTGAGACCAGAAGAGCAGAGCTTCCTGATTCGACTGAAGAGGCAGAACGCAACAGGTAAGGCCTCTGCATGGTGGAAATGTCGCTTTTATTCTAATAGTTTGAGTCATTCATCTGGCTGTTCAAGAAGAGGGAATCTTTATTTGAGTTGCCTCTCCTGAGGTTTCTTCCATTTTTTTCCTTATATGATAAGGTTTTTTTAGGGAGTTTTTCCTCATCTTCATAGAGAGCTTGGCTGGGTTGGGAAATGTTAATGTGTGGTTTTACAGGCTTTACAAATAAACTTGACATTTTCCCAGTTCTGGCTTGTTTTTAAGGTTTAGATTCAGGCCAAAACTCAATATCTACTTTAACAATTCACTTGGGGAGCAGTTCAGTATGAACAGAATTGTTGGTTAAAGCACTGTGTCGATAACATTGTGGCACTGTTCCAGTAATACATTGTCAATTATGATTTGATTTAAAGAACCATACCGGTAATTTTGCAGGGTCATTCCCATGTTCTCAGGGTCTTATGTTCCCCAGCTCTATGGACCCTGGCATGATGTGCTCCTCTCTGGTCATTCCTATGTTCCCAGGGTACTATGACAGGGTCCCATATTCCCCAGCTCTATACAGCACAACAGAGCACATAATGTTAGGGTTATTCTGTTAACACACAACATGTTAACAGAATATTGAACTAGAGAACATAGGACCCTGGGAATATAGATTTAGCTCCCAATTTTGCAGGCAATCACCAAAACAATACAAGCCACGTTATGTTACAAACAACCATCTCCCAAAACATATTTTAGTTTTCCTGTTGTGCAAATCCTCTAATCTTTCAGTCTTAAATGTTCAGGTGATATACGCACCTTAAAATTCATTGTTTCACCTGCTAATATGTCCAAATGTAGAAGGGAGCCATTTCTCCTGGGGCTATATTTCCTGGTGGAGACATACATTTTCTTCTGTGTAGCTCCATGTTAGATCAGTGAAACTAAGTAAAAAAAAATAAAATAACAACAGTGGTTTGCTGTGATGGATTATATCTCAAATACATTTCAAGTCTCTACAAGTTGTTTTTAATAGAGTATTAGAATAAATTGAAACAGTCTGGAAGGTAGAAAAAACAAATCTGAAATGTACAGCTCCACATGTATGTTCTGGAAGATGGTTGGCAGTAACATAAGTGTATAATATAATATATTTGGCTCAAACATGAAAAATCACTGGTATCTTTCTTTAACAAAATATTTCACCAGCTGAAACCAAATTAACAGAAAAATAGGATTGCCACTAGATGCCTCTTAAAGTAGTTAGCACAAAGGTAAAGTTTTAATGTAATGATATAAAAATGTGTTTCAGATTTTGTCAGAGGACCAGATTTGTCTTGCAAGCTGCAATTTTCCAACGCTTACTGTATAATTTAAACTTTAAACTATATATGTCCACTATTCATTTAATGCTGGCATATTGAGACAGACATACACATCTCTCTCTCTCTCTCTCTCTCTCTCTCTCTCTCTCTCTTTAAACTCATTCTTTAAGGGAGAATAACCCTCCTAATTGCAAACTAGCTAAGGAAACCACAAGGCATAGTGTTCAGAAATACAGTAAACTGTTACAAAAAAAAAAAAAGTTTACTATAACAGTACTTTTTTCCAATTTTGCATTCTCCAAATAAACAGACATTAAACCGTCTCCCTTCTCTTTACAGAAATATGACCGCTACGACGAGGAGAAGCAACTCTAAGATGACCGAACAAAATAACCGAACATCAACCAAGCTATAGTGATGATGGTGTTCTAGATGTTGCTGTAACATTAACCATGTTTAACTGAGCGGAGGAGTTAAAGACCAGAGAACTGGACAGTCTTTTAATGTGTCAACTTTGAGGTCGCCGAGCGTGTTTGCTTCGACAAAGACAGAATAACTGTTGTCTCTTCTGTTTTTTATGAATGAAATGAAATGCAAACTGACAGAAAGTGGATTTCTGACTTGCTTATGATATTGTGTGAATTGAGAAGTGTGAATGTTAGCAGAAAACCGGCTGGCTAACCAATCAAATGCTGTGTCAGTGTAAGGCTGTGACAGCTTCCGCAATCCACAATTGGTTTAAAGCTGCTGCTTAAACAGCGGCTTCCCCATCAAAAAATAGACAGACAACAGGAAGCTTAAATGGATTGATACTATACAGGCAGGGCAGCAGACATGAAACGTTTTTTTGCAAAAGAAAAAAAAAAAAATCCTGAAAGTTCTTGCTTGAAGTTTTTATTCACCGATATTTCTGATTATATTCTTAAATTTTCATATTGGCAAATTTAGAATACATACAGACAAATTTTAAAAGAAAAAGTACACAATTACACCAATTGTTATTTATTTCTTATCCAAAATCTTGAAATTTATGTGTTTATTCATCCAAAGTTACAAACATTTTCTTCACATCAGCTTTGGAAGAAAATCACTAAATATATAAATTTTGCAGCTGAAGATTATCATTTCTGCTGCCAATTAATGATTTTCTTTATGGAACGTGTTAAGTTACAAACTGTATTAAGATTTCCAAATAAAATGTAAAGCTGCATGAATACAGTCCTGATTGTGTTTGCTCATTAAACAACATGATATCATCTGAAGAAAACATCTCTAGAAAACAAGTTGATTTGTGTTCAACAGGTTGAAATAATCACAACATAAATTCAATTCATTCAAATTCCATATTCACAGGTGAAATTATAGTTTTCAGTTTGCACATTTGGCATTTCATCCTTATGTAAAACAGCTGTCGTAAAAAATCTGTTGGATTCTGTTTTCTTTGGATTCTGAGGATTCTTCCTCAATGGTCCTTTGAGATAAAGGTTGATGATGATGATGAAGATATTTTTTTTAAATTTAGATTCCAGGTATAATAACTCTATTGCTACTTTGTACAAGTGATTAAAGATCAAAATCTAACTTATTGGCAGGTTGTGTTCACGTAAATTTATTACGTTTGGATTGATGATTCATTTAAAAATACATAAAGAAATTATGACTTCAGGGGCGGTGCTAGGGGTGGGTTTATGAGGCTTAAGCCCTGGATGTTTTCCATAAAGCCCCAAACCTTTTTTGTAATAGCGTGTTTTGAATTTTCTGTAGACTTTTTACAAATGACCCAAATTCATCACCAAGGTGGAACCACAGTGTTGTGAACAGATATTGGTCGGACCGAATTAGACGTAAGACGGTGGACTGAACCATATAGCTCCACTGTTTAGATCATTGTAAAGATTTTCATTTAAAAAGATTTTTAACATCATATAACTTGTTAAAAGTTGTAACATGATTTGTTCCACTTCTTAAGCATTTGGTAGCTTTGGTAGATATAATATAGCTTTGGCTATCTACCAAAGCTATTAGCTTTGGTAGATAGCCAAAGCTACCTCATGCCTGGATTNTTGGCTATCTACCAAAGCTATTAGCTTTGGTAGATAGCCAAAGCTACCTCATGCCTGGATTTTCCAGTGGAGGTCTTGGCTAAGCCCTGGATCTCCACTAACCATAGATCCGCCCCTGCGTGACTTTAATATTTCATGTAAAATCAGACTGCTGTTATCCAAGCAAGTCATTTATCCAGCTACTGTTTGTCACATTATTGTTGTTTGTCACTTGCTCAGTATTGTTGTTCACAGACCCTAAAAGAAAACTGTCCATGAGTGCATCATTTTGCTCAGACGCTGGCAGCATTTCTGGTTGTGATGTAAAGATGTCGTGATCAAACAGATCTGTGTGAGCTGAAGGATCAGCAACTGAAAATAAATCTGAGCCAACAAACTCATTCAATGAATTAGAATTGTCTGTAGAGATATTGTCGGTCATTCCGAATATATCATCGGGAAAAGCAGAGAGTTTATGGTCTTTAGAAACATCATCTCTGGCCTGATCAGACACATTAACAGCAGGCAGCTGAGGGAGAAGGATATTCTCTGAGCTGAATATATCAAAGTCAGCTTCCTGTTCTCCTGGCTGGCTGTTTGCATTGAAAACCAAAGGACTTACGACTTCATTCTCATCTTGCTTCACAGGTGCTAAATCCTGGACAATGAGCTGATCCGTCAGGCTGAGCATCTCTTGAGTTTTAGAGAAAATGGGCTGCGTGTCAAGCACAATAAAACTTTCAGCAGAAACTTCTTCAGATAAATCCTTTTCACACAGAGAAGGTTTACACGTGTCAACAGAAATCTCCTGAGAGGAGGATGGACCAAAATGGTTTGAGAGAGGATCTTGAGGTTCTTGATCGAGACTCTGTTTTTTTGCTCCAAACTCTGGTGCTTCGCACAATTCATTTGGCTGCTGGTCATGGTTATTGATCTGAATGATCAGTGGGTTGACAGGGGCTGAACTGATGCCGTTTTCAAAGATGTCATCCTGCAAATGATTTTCTAAAATTTCATCACTTTTCTTCTCTATTAACTGACAGGTTGACCCCTCGGACGCTCGGTTTGTCAATTGCACAATGATAGGAAGTTCCTTAGAGTCAGTTGTGTCAGTATTGGCAAGAGACAGACCCTTGGCCTCGTTGCTCTGTGCATCTGATTCTCGATTATCGGCTGGATATATATCAATTTGTGCTGGAGCTGTTAAGATTGTTTCCACAGGAGTTAGGCCATCACCCTTTTCTGTAGGTTTTCTTATAGTTTCAGTTGTGTTTGCATCATGTTCTTGTTCCATATGTTGGACTTGAGATGTGTCCTTTTGGGTTTCCTTTGTAACGGCCTCCTGTGCATCCTCTGTAGTTTTGTCATCTAGCTGTGCTTGTATGTTTCTTTCCTCTAATGTCTTGGTATCTTCAGTTTTCTCAGAGGATGACTGAAACAGTCTTCCTAAGAGCCCACGGGGTTTGATCTCTGCTTTCTTGTCATCTTTCATTTCTGTGTTTGTTTTTTCATTTCCACTTGACATGAAGAGCTTTGAAAAAGGGCTTTTTCCTTTGGACCATGATCCCAGTTTTCCCTTTGTCCTCTCAGCCTGTTTAACAGAATTTGTTTTTGCAGCAGCTTTCTCCTGACCAACGCTGTTTTCTTGCTCATTTACTGATTCCTGACTTTCACTCTTTTCAGCCCTGCCCTCCTCTCTGATCATATGTCCTGCTGGACTTGGATTTTCTGAACCATATGGATTGACTGGGTTTCCTGTAACAACCTGGAGTTTCTCATGTGGCTCTTTGTGTGTCACAACTTGAACTGAATTATCAGTTTCTTTCAGGATGTCAGTACATGACTCATCTGCCTCTTCTATGAGTCTATTCAGAATCATACTATTGTCTTTGTCAGCAGTCTGTGAGCCATCTTGACTGCTCTGCACTTCACCATCATGCTCTGGGTTTGATGTGCTGACTGTTTTGTCATGACATCCATATTCAGAAAGTTCAGGAGATGCCTCACTTTCAACCTTCTCTTTCTTGAACTCAGGTGAGAAATGATCAGAGTTATTTTTTTCACTGATATCCTTTACATCTTTGGATTTATTTTCTTGCTGGTGTTCACCTTTATCTGACTTCTGTGCATCTTCATTTTCAGCTCCCAAACTCAAATGAGACAACTGGTCATCCACATTTGGAGCAAATCGTACATGTTTCCTTGTTTTACTTGGAAAAGTTTCCTGCCTCTTCGATGTTGGATTGTAGTTTGTTATTTTGCTGGATGTCTGTTCTGATTTTTGTTTTGTGATAATAGTGGTCTTTTTCAGGCTTGGTGAGGAAATGCTAACTGCTGTCGATGGGATGCTGTGATGGAAAATTGTAGCTTTGGTTGGATTACTTCCAGCTTTTTTTTCCTCTGAGGGTAAATTCTCAGATGAGTTAATATCTGATATCTTAGATTGTTCCTTGACCCCTGTGATGAAGGAGCTTGACATCATCTTCCCTTTGTCTGTCATGTCTTTTCCCTGGCTGATCTTTACTTGTGTATTGTCACTTTGCTGATGCTCTGACATGCTCACGCTAAAAATACTTGCTTTGCCAATATCAGGTGTCTTATACTTCTGAGCTGGGTTTGTATACACTATTCCTGTATTCTTCTTCTTCTCTGGAGGCCAGCTCATTTTCAGCTTACCTTTAACATTAGCATTACTGTTGTGTCCTGGGTCTCCTGTCTTTGGAGCAAACACACCAGCAGAGGGCTCTCCTGAGCCGTCAGAACTCTTTAGGTTGCCCTTTGTCATTTTAGGGGTCACTTTGGCATCTGGTTCATCAATTTCTTTATTTTTCTGAAGCCAGCGGTCTTTATGTTGTTTGTGGCCAAATCCCTCATCATAATTTCCTTTCCTTTTAAATAGCTGTTGATAGTGAGAAATGCAGTAGAACTCGCCATAAAGAGATGAATAACTGTGAATGCTGCAATAAGACAAAACAGACTTTTGTTATAATTTTAAATCATTTTAAATCTGATTGATTGATTTTTCTTATGATTTTCTTATTTATGCTTTATCATTTGTTGTGAATTATTTCAGCGCATTACAGATTGGAAATAATTGTGTCTTTCCTTTCCCAGCAACCATTTTACAAATGAATGTCACTTCTTAATGGCAAATTATAGTGTGAAGTAAAATTAATAGATTTGATAAAGTGGATTTGACTCATTTGTTTCCTCTGCCATAACCTCACCTGAGCTTCTTCTTACAGTGTTTACAGCAGAAACAGTTGCTGTGCAGGATCAGTTTATTGGCCACCATTTTTTCCATCGAGTAGACAGGAGTCAAACAGGCAGAACAGATTTCCTTGGCAGATGACTGGAACTATGATGATGAAAACAAATTTTATTTAATTTTAGCTTGTAGTGCATATAGTGAATTGGATGATGAAATTTAACGTGAAAATCTGTACATTTCTGCCAAGCCATGTAGATCACCAAGACCTCTTTTTGAGGCCTCATTCTGTGAGGTTAAAATGTGCCAAAAAAGCATCAATAAAATATTATTTCATATCATACACTTGGCATTTTACTTGAAAATATCTTATTTACAGAAAATATTTTTGAGATCAAATATGATTCTCCATTTTTTGTCTCTCTTCCTCTCAGCCTTTGCTTTTGCTACAGCTCATTGCCTTTTCAAGTCAAAAAGTTGTGGTCTGTTGAAGATTTAAACATACAGGATAACAGCGTGAGGGAGCGTATCTATGTTCTCAGGGTTCTATGTTCCCTAGTTCAATATTCTTTTAACACACATTAAGTGTGCTTTAACAGAATAACCCTAACCCTAATCCATTATGTGCTCTATTGTCTATTATCTCTATATTATATTATATTATATTATATTATATTATCTCTATCTATCCTATCTCCTTAACCTCAGTTTTTAACTTTTAACTTTAATTAATGTCTGTTTTTAGTGTCTGTTTATAATGTCTGTTTTTTGTTTGTTTGTTTGTTTTTTACATGTCTGCCATTCTTACTTACACCTTGGGGACAAATAAAGTGAATAGAATAGAATTGAATAGAATTGAATTGAATTGAATTGAACTGAATTGAATTGAATCAATGCAAATTGAATTGTGCTATATAGACCTGGGGAACATAANTGAATTGAACTGAATTGAATTGAATCAATGCAAATTGAATTGTGCTATATAGACCTGGGGAACATAAGACTGGGAACATAGGCATGACCCCCAGTGGGATGCTAGCTAGCTTAGCTGCTAGTTTTGCCAGTCATACTGGTGCAGCTATTTCAAAGTAAACACAGATCTTGTGAAATAATAACAGAATAAAGAAGAGAAGTAATCATTGCAGTCATATTTTAAACTGTTATTTATTTGACTATTTACACAAAAGAACATTTCAACTTTAATGTGATCACTTAACACTTTGCTATGTGGTTACAGTATAAAATCCATGAAACAAACTTTTTTTTTTTTTAATAAAAGCTAATATTTTTTGATTTAATGAGAGTTATTCTTATGACATTAATGACAAAATATAATGTGATAGATACAGAAAAGGAATAATTGGTTGCATAAAACCAAAGAAAATGTAGCATTTTAGGGCTTTTCCATTGGTTGGCTGAATGTTACAAACACAGTGCCTTCCTGTTTAGCATTGGTCAACTTATTATCTGCAAAAGGACGGGCAGATCTTCGCATAAGTGGTGATGCCATTACTTCATATCTGGCTGGACTCCCAACAACTTCAAACCGTGCAGATGCGTTACTGTCAGACTGCTTAGTGACGACTGTTGAAGTCGTGGAGGAAACAAATACGTTGCCAAAGCCGTCAGTCTCTTCGTATGTTTCGCTGACAGTCTTTGTGCCGATCATTCCTGCAGGCACCTCTGGAACTGTTTTTACCTCCAGTACACTGACCTTGCGTTGGGCAGGATTGTGACCATTGTTTGAAGACTCATGAGAATTAAACTCCTGGCCCTGATTGCTATTTGCATCATGGTGACTTTTAGAATTACCCTCTATTTTTGCCTTGACTGTTGCATCATGTAATTTCAGGTGTTCAGTTGGCTTTCTGGCAGCTGAATGAATGGAGATGAATGACGGGGAGGACTGAGAACTGCTCTGTCTGATAAGTGGCTTGTTGCACACTTGTCTTGGTGTACCTTCTGGTTGTTTGGAAGGACCTGAATCTGAAACTACTTTTTGTTTGTCTTCAAGTGTCTCTTTGGTTTCAGACTTGGCCTTGCTTGCCACAATACTTATTTTCCTGATGTTGTTGGAAGGTTGAAAGTTTTGTTCTTTTAAAGATTCGTCAAATAGTCCTGACAACCCTGCAATGTCAGCCTCGGATTTCAGATTGGAGACAGAGTACAAAGCCTTTTTAATCGCCTCTTCAATGTCAATGAGTTTCGCTAAAGTCTGTTCCTTCAGCTTCATTATTTCCTTGCTTGCCTTCTCCAGATCTTCAAATGCGGTCTCAACTGATGAAATACTTTCTAGATCATCGTCCTGTGCCTCTGTTTCAACTTTCTTTTCTTCCATTTTTCTTTGCTTAGCATTTCTAGTTGGTGTGACTACCCAAGCAGGGACATTCTCATATATTGTCTTCAAAGAGCTAACATCTGCATTGCTGGGCTCTCCTTCTACTTCTTGTACTTGAGAGAGAATTCCCTTGAGTTCATCTCGTTTCCTTAAATTTTCAAAAATCTCCATGGCTGCCTTCACATTTCCTGTCATGATTTCCTCTTTGTGGACAGAGAGCCTCTGTCGTCGCTCAGCCTCTGTCTCCTTTACTTTTTTCTTTCTTAAAACAACTTTATCTTCAGTTTTTTGTTGCTTTTCATTAAACATGTTTTGCTGGATATCAGATGCACTGACTTGACTGCTGAATGCTGGTGTTTGAATATCATCCCTGTATTGTTTTATTGGAGTTTTGGGCTTTGGTTCATATTGTTGTGCAGTGGTTTTGTCAGTTTGTTGATGTTCACTAATGCTAGTATTTCCTACTTTTGCCTTTTTGGACAAAACAGGCACTCGTTTGTTCCAAGTGTCACTATCCTTTCTTTCAAAGTTCTGTAGAGCAGCCTGCATGCTCATGTTCATTTCATGTTTGCCGTCTTCTGCATAATGCTTCATACACATTTGGATTTCCTCGGCTGCATTGATTCTCTGTATTGTGTTTCTGTCCATTTTGGTGATGTTTTTCATTATTTTCCTGTCAGTTTTGCAATCCGACGTTATCATTGGTGGTGCTGTATTCTTCATTGTCTTTATTTCCTGATTATTTGAGTCAGTTCTTGGACATTCATTGGTGGCACTACTGTGATTTGTGTCTTGCACTGCTTCATGACCATATATTGGATGACATGGTTCCAGTGTGGGCTGTTTCTGTTGTGTGCTCTTTTTGCTATGCATCTTTTCTTGTAGTTTCTCTGAAGAAGGTGTAGGAGAGTGTTTTGATTTTGGAGGAATTACTGGATTCTTTATGCTGTCCTTGCTAAGGATGGGAACTTCAGCAGCAGAAGGTTGCAGATAATTTTGTTCTACATCTACATTCTTATCAACAACTATTGACTTTGTCCATTGTGGCTTGGGTGGTAAAACAGGCTTCTGGTCCTGTGGTGTTCCACTTGTCTTTAGAGGGAGTGGAGGTGCAGTTACACCTTCAGAAGTGGATGATTTAGAGTTTTCATTTGCTACAGGGTTGGGTGTTGAGTTCTGCATTGTCATAGATGGTGGTTCTTCACAGGTTACTGAAATTGAAGGAGACAGTTTTGTGTCAGATACCACAACACACTGCTTTTGAACAGTCTTGCTCCTCTCTGAACAGGTTCTACCTGAATTTCTGTATATCATTGCAGCTTTAAAGTCTCCTTTGGATACATTTACACTAGACTTCTCGAGTGATTGCAGAGCTAATTGCATATTACCTTTAACAATATCTTCTTTATCTAAATGCTTCTGCTCTGCTGTTGCATTTTGCAGAGACCTAATGGCTGCCTTCACATCTCCTTTGATAACGTCTTCTCTCTCATCTTCTGTCATCTGACCATTACATTCAGAACTTACAAAAGGTTGCAGTGATTCTGGTGTACAGTTAGTGACAATAACTGCCTTTTGTGATGTTTTACCCTCTTCACAAGCCTGAAATGTAACATGGCTTTCCTGATCTTTCACTGCATCACTGACCTTTGGATAAGTTGTGCTTCGGTGGCATCTGGAGGAAGCTGATGATGAAGACTGCATCACCACTGAGGAGCTTTCCTCCGCGGCTGAGATATTCAGGTTGTATATTTTTCCAGGAATAATGGCTTCACGTTCCACATGCATGCTTTGCATCTTGGCCATTTCCAGAGACTTTTTAGCTGCTTTCACATCTCCTGATATAATAACTTCTTTTTGGGCTTGGCATCCCTCTGTTTCAGGACCTTGGTCTGACAAGTCCATGTCATAGATAGTTCCAGTTTTTATGACTTCACGTTCTATGGACATGCTCTGTTGTTTTGCACGTTCCAGGGACTCCATTGTTGTCTTGATGTCACCTGCCACAATTTCCTTTTCTTCTACTGCAATAGATTGCTTTACTGAAAGTTGTTGCTTTGCTGCTAAAACATCTCCAGGGATTATTTCTTCCTTTGGAATGCAGTTTTCCACATTGAAAGAACACTCAGATGCAAATACTTTTTTGGTGTTCTTTACATCTCCTGGCAAAACATCACAAATGGTTCGCTCTACCTGCTCTTTTTGCTGATAGAGACTTCTCATTGCTTCTTTCACATCACCCTGCACTATTTCAATGTGTTCCTTAGCCAAAAGGCAGTGGTCATCTTCATCTGCTGATGCCTCCATCTGAAGACTCTTCAGGTATTGCAGATCTCCTTTCTCGATGCAGCTTTTGAACAAGTTCACGTTTCCCTTTTCATTTTCGTCTATCGTTCGGGAGGCTGCATTCCTCTGGCTGTTGGCAGTAGCTAACAGATTTCCAATTGTTGACTTTACGTCTCCCCTTTCAACAATGTGACTCTCCATTTTGGTTTCACATTGGCAAACCAGCAAGTAAACTGACACCTCTGCTTGTCCCCCTGCAGACTCTTGCATTATGAGTCCTCTTTTCAAGTCCTTGCCTTCAATAAGTACCTCATCGATCAGCTGGGCAATGTTTTGTATTCTTTGATCCTTGTCTAGGTTGCTACTTGATGCTGTCTGATAGATTGGGACCTCTATGACTGTGGTGTTCACTTTACCCTTCTCGACTTCTCTCAGAAGAGTAACTTGGGGCTTCAGAGTTGGTTTGAGTAACAGCTGTAACATGATGTTCTTGAAGTTACCCTGGGTGACCTCCTCTTTCTGGATTTGTACACCTTCTTTGCTTGCAAACAAATATTTTGCCATGTTAACACTCCTACTTTCATTTTCTTCTATTATGATTCCGCTTGAATGAATAAAATCCATTTGATACAAATATGAGAGGGAGTCGGCAACACTGCTGACAGTGATTTTGTCCAGTGGAGTGGTCTCAAATAGCCAGGTAGTGCACTTCACGTCAGTTTTTGGTATCTCCTCCTCAACACTTTGTACTGAGGTATCATCAGGCTCTTTGATCTTGTCCAGTGGCTGAGATTCAAATAACCAAGTGCAGCGTTTCACGTCACCTTTCTGGCTGTCCTCCCTTTGGACCATATTTACCATTGGTTGCTCCTGAGGTTCCCCTTTCAGACTGTCAAGAGTTTGATTCTCAAAAAGCCACGTGGAGGTCCTGACATCACCTTGTTGGACATCAGTGACACTGACCATTCTTACATATTTATTGCATGGCTGCTCAGATTCAAATATCTGTTTATTCAGCTGCACATTACAGCTTCCAAAGTCTTCCGTGACCTTGACAGAGGGCTTGTCTTGGCTAGTAAAGGAATCCAAAGGTTGTGTCTCAAATTTCCATCTGGCTGACTTTACATCCCCTTTGTTGACATCTTCTTGGGTGACAGCTCGGATGACATAAACTTCATTTTCTGCCTTGATGGCATCAAGGGGTTTTGTTTCAAACATCCACCTTGCCCCTTTTACATTTCCACTCATCACTTCCTCTTTTTTCACTGTGGTTACCTCATGAAACTGCCCCTCCTTGTCTCTGATGGCGTACAGGGGAAGAGATTCAAACATCATGGTGCTTGACTTCACGTCAACATTGCCCACAAGCTTTTCCTCACAGATGGACTTCTGTTCAACAGGCTGGTCATGTATCTTGTCCAGTGAGGAGGTTTCAAATATAAACTTTTTGTTGTGTACATCACCACCCTCAGCATAACCGACTCTGTGCATGCTTGTATCATCTTTGTCCTGATTGATTGCATTCATTGAACTCTTCTCCAACAACCAAGTGAATTTGTGTACAGATCCTTTCTGAATATGGTCATCATGGTTCTGTTCCTCTGATGCTGTCACCATTTCTGATCCAATTTCATCAAGGGACTGGGATTCAAAGAGCTCTTTGACTCGTGAGACATCTCCTGACTCAATGTTGACCTGGCTGACACATCTGACATCTTTTTCTGAATTTGCATCCTTTCTTATTCTGTCCAATGTTTCTGTCTCAAAAAGATGTTTGGCTGTTTTGACACCACCCTCAGATTTAGCAGAGCCCTGTATAGTGCTGCACAACTTCAAATTGTACTCTGCACTGTTGTTCATGCTCTCCAGAGGCTGTGATTCAAAAAGCCAAGTGATGGACTTGACATTGGTTTTGACATTAGCTTCTTTATCAGGCACTTTATCAGATTTGTCATACAAAATGTCCATTGGTTGTGTCTCAAATAACCACTTATAGGTCTTGACATCGCCCTTACAAGGTTGTACAGAAGGGGTTTGCTCTGTCTGATTGAACTTGGAATGGATCCCATCTATTGTCTGAGTTTCAAAAAGCCACTTTGCCATCTTGACATCACCCATTGTGTCCTCCTGTCTTGTGATGCCCTTGATTACTTCAACATTTTCTTTTCCCTCTGCAAGCTGGTCAAACAGCTTTGTCTCAAACATCCACTTATAGTTTTGGACTTTCCCTTTGACACATTCCTCTCGACTGACTGTTGTGACTTCATGGAGATTTCCAGAACTGTCCTTTATAGCATATAAGGGAGTTGTCTCAAACAGTGATTTGTTGCCTTTCACATTTCCTGCTGAAATATAATTTTCTTTGTCATTATTTCCATTGGTCTCCTTATTGGAACTGACAATTTTGCTCAGAGGAATTGTTTCAAAAAGATGTTTGAATCCCTTAATGTCACCCTTTTCGATCTCTTGTTGCTTGAAGGTGGTATCCGTTTTAATACAGTAATTCTCAAATATTTGTTTTTTGCCTTTTACTTCTCCATGTTCATCAGCTGAAAGGGTAAGTTTTTTCAAACATCCAACTTCATAGCTTTCGTTAAGAGTCTCCATGGGCTGAGTTTCAAACAGCCACAGGGAAGTCTTGACATCTCCACCAATTATTTCTTCCTTTTCCAAAACCTTTTCGGCAGATTCTTCTTTCAGTGCTGCCAAGGGTTGCATCTCAAAGAGCTTTGTTTTGTTTACTACGCCAGCTTCTCCTCTGCAGTCAGCCACAGTTCCTTCAAATTTGTCTACTTCCATGACTTCTTGTATGGTGTTAAATGACTGAGTCTCAAACATCCACCTCTTCTGGTCAACTCCACCTCTGTGCCCCTCTTCGAGTGATATACCCCGAATAATTTTCACTTCATCACTTCCCTTATTAATAAGATCCAAAGGCTGGGTTTCAAAAAGCCAACGTGCAGTATTGACGTTGCTGCTATTGATCTCCTCCCTGCAGATGGATTTGATCTCATGGATGTTGCCGCTGTCGTCTCTTATGGCACAGCGAGGATCTGCCTGGAAGAGTTTAACGGTCTTCTGGATGTCTCCCTTCTGCTCTTGGAGCTCAGACTTCAGTTTCAAGAAGTTATGGTCCTCTATGGAGTTACAGCGCCCCAAGTCGCTGAGGGGCTTCGACTCGAAAAGCAGCCGAGTCCCTTTCACGTCTCCAGACTGGATGGGTTCTTTCAGCACTGCCTCAACCAGCTCATCTTCTTCTCTATTTGGTTTGTTTAGGGAATCTAAGGGCTGAGTCTCAAACAACCATGTTGATGTTCTGACATCCCCTCTGACAGACATCTGTCTTGTCACAAATGCCCCTGAACTTTGTTGCATATCATCAATGTGCTCAAACACAGAGGAGGTGCCTCTGACATTTCCACCTTTTAAATCCTCCTCATCCAACAACTTCTTGGTTTCATGAGGATCTCCAATATTGTCTAGAGTCCAGTTCTCAAAGATCCACCTCATGGACTGCACTTCGGCTTGATAAGCTGCATCCGCTGCCTGAGTGTTTTCTTGCTGCACTGCCTTCATTATCTCATCATCCACAACCTCATCGAGATTTGCCCGTAAATCTGGGTGAATGTGCTTAAAGAGCCTCTTCAGCTCACTCTTCTGGCGCTGCTGGTAGAACCCTGAGAAGGTTTCCTTAGGTGGAGGCACAGGCAGCATGGAAGGCCCTTCGTAGTCGATGGGTCTGGGTGGTATGGGAGGAGGTGGAGGAAGAGGCAGGTCGTCTTCATCAAGAGGTGATTGTGATAGTGTGATTTTCCTGTCTGCATCAGCCATCTTGAAATGAAAAACAGATGGGAGTAATAATGTCAGCATTCAGTTATAACAACAGGATTAATTAATATTAGATTGTCATGCATTAAGCAAGTGAAGCCATAGTTACCTTTTTAATGCTCACTTGATGTTTTTCACAGCAAGCCATCGTCTATCACACCAGGGTTAACAAACCACTTCATAACTGTTAGTAGGCAGACATTGATACTCTATACGGTGAGTGTAGCAAGGAAATTAGTTATTTTAATAACTACATTTCTATTTGTATTGACTCTACAGAATGATCTGGAAATAGAAATGACACAGTACATAAATATACGATGACCAGATTTAAGAATTATTATGGTTTTCTTGTTTTTTCTTTTTTTTTCTTTTTTGTGATTAATCCAGTAGAGATCACTGAGATTTCTGGTTTAGGTTTTAAGAGAAACCTGTGAAAAACTAGTTTGCTTTAATTTTATGATCTTCTGAAATGATGAAGCAAAAACACATTAAAACTTCATGTTTTTTGTTTGATTTTACACTCCTCGCAATCTTGACCTCTTTATGGCACTCTACCCTATGATTTCAAAGAATAATTTTCAAGGCAGGCACTCTACCCTATGATTTCAAAGAATAATTTTCAAGGCAGGAAATAATGTGACATTTAAAGGGGACATATCAAACAAATTTGTATGTCCTTATTTTATTTAGGAGTCAATTTTGAAACATTTTAATGGGCAAAGAACATAATCCATTTCTGCTCTCTCTTGCTTCAGCACTGCTGTGCACATTGAGTGAAAACTAGTTATAAGTTAATTATGTGTCTTTGGTCATGCAAGAAAACTGAAAGACAGAACTACAAAACACACATTAACAGCACACTGTTTTGAGGGATGAAGAGTAAACTTTATAGTACCTTACTGTTTTTAGCCCTCGGTCCTGGAGTACCAATGACTTCCTGCTGAACAGCAAACATTAAGATCAAGTTTAGACCAAAACTAATTATAAGTAGCATTGTTTTCTGTAAATTTACCACAGTAAATTGTAAAATGTGGCATAGCTCCTATTTTGTTGGAACATAGTGGCCATTCCTTGTTGGGGCCCTTGACCTCAGTGTGTGGGGAGGAATGGGAGGCATTTCAGGAACTCACCGGTTGTGTTGAGCCTCGTGTAGCTGTTGCTCGTGACAGATAGAGAGCTGATCTGTCTCTCACCGAGGTGGGTGTAGGTATCTTGTTTCTGTCTTGTCTTGTTGGGGTACCTCCCCTGGTCAGAGATGGAGTATTTTTAATATCTGCAACAGAGTGGGCAAAATCAGTCTCATAAATGTGAGATTTTAGTCAAATCTGTTTAAAATATTTGTAAAAATTTGTTTAACCATTTGGAGTCTACGTCATCTGCCACCTAAAAAGCTGCACTGTTTGGAAAAAAAACTTTACTACAGAGGAAGTTTTATTAAGAAAATCTTACCATTTCTGCTTGCCTGTAAACATCAAGCCTGTAAATTGCAAAACTCTTTGAGACTCTGTTTCTGAGACCTTATTCTACCTCTGTAAAGTTAAAAATAAGTACAAAATGTGGAACCTTGGAAAAAATTACCATTGTGCTCAGTCTCTGGTGAAAAAAATTAGACTAGTCATACTTCTAGTCTACTCTCTGGTATTGTTCGGACCAACTGCTCTCTCTCAGAGTTTGAAATAATTTCCCCTGAGACCCTCATCAGCCTGGTAACTGCCTCCAAACCTACGACATGCATATTAGACCCCATACCGTCGAACCTCTTTAAAGAATTGTTTCCTGTTTTAAGTAGTTCTGTTCTTCATATTATTAATATGTCACTTTCCGTGGGGTCTGTGCCTTCAGCCTTCAAAACTGCCATTGTTAAACCGCTGCTTAAAAAACA
>VXCM01000314.1:202817-258198 GCA_014773175.1 Lucifuga dentata
GAGAGAGAGAGAGAGAGAGAGAGAGAGAGAGAGAGAGGAAGACAGAGGGAGAGAGAGAGACAGTATGGGAAGAAGAGGGAGCGAGAAAGACAGAGATAGGTAGAGGGAGAGTGAGACAGAGACAGATAGTGTGACAGTGGGGGTAGGTGAGGGAGAGAGAGAGAGGAAGGGAGAGAGAGAGAGAGAGAGAGACCGTGTGAGAGTGGGGGAGGAGAGGGACAGAAAGAGAGAAACAGAGAAAGTTAGAGGGAGTGAGAGAGAGAGAGACCATGTCAGATGTTAGTGTTGAATAATTTTCATATCTCCTCTCCTGCTGAAACTCAAATCAGCATCATTTTATCTGCACTTTATTACTTTATTATCACTTTATTAATGCAGCATGAATCTCATGTATCTGTGTTACAGACATGATTCCTTCATGTGCTTTTAAACAGATGATAATGTGTCAAACTGCTGCTGCTATTCGCTCATTTCAGCAGAGGACAGAACTGCTGACTCTGCATTTAAATGTGTGTCATGCTGTTGATGATTACAGCCTGTTTGTGCTCAGAGGGTCAAATTAAAATTCTCCCAAACTGTTGGCACATCAGTTTTAGGTGCCATAAACCAGCTATAAAGGCAACTTCAAATTATCCTTCTCTCTGACACAGGCTACGTAAGGTAATTATTAACTGTCATAAACATAGTATACAAGAACACAAGTACACATCAGTTTATGTTGGAGAGACATCTCCAGAAATTAAGTTTGTAGTTTTACTTTTCATTGAATTTGTCTTTAATTTGCAAGCTAAATAAGATATACTGCAAAATAAATAAATAAAAAAGATTTATTAGACAGAGTAGCAGATTTTGGTTTGGTGAAATTTCATTTCTGGTGAAAATGGATCACATGACAATCCATTGTCCAATTGTTTTTTCCCCTAAATGATCAAGAATCAATCAAATTCTATTTCCATGATTTTTTTTTTTTTTTTCTAAAAAGGTTTTCAGGCATGTTTGAGACTTTTTTTTTTTTTTTGATAACTTTTATAGATTTTTATTTATTTATGTTTAGGTTTATTTCTTGAATTTCTTCCTTCATCTGGTTTCGTTTTTGAGAATCAAGAAGTTTCAAAAAATTGGCAGCCTTGGCAGAAATGTAAATTTTCTCATGCCAAATGTGGTTGTCCTGTCTCGTACAGAATGTTTTACAGTGCAGCTTTTTAGGGCTGAAATAAAAGCAAAATCATTTCTTTCTTTATTTATTTTCTTTAAAGGATCATACCGGCCATTTTGTATGTTTGAGCCTAATATATTCGATCTTCATACATGTTGCATTACTGACAATCATTTCCCAAAGGATAAAACTGTATTTCAGCTTTCCTGATATTTTGCAAAATCTCTTAATCTTTCAAAATCAAATATTCTAGTGATACACCCACCTTAAAAATCCATGTTTATCCTGCTAATAGTTATGCAGCCTTTATCATTTAAATTTTTCTATAAACGCAGGTCTTCTTTTGGGACTATATTCCCCGGTGGAGGCGTACATTCACGCTGCACCTTTTATTGCACTTAAATGCTGAAATTACGTAAATTCTAAAAGAAACCTCAATACACACCTTGTTCACGATGATGGATTACCTATTCGAAGAAAGTTTCAAGTGTCAACAAGTTGATTTTAATAGCGTACCAGAATGAACTGAAACCAATGGAGGTCTGGAAGGTAGGAAAAACATTTTTAATTCACCGTACCAGTAGTATGCTTTGGGAAAGGATTGTCAGTAACGTTACATGTATGAAACGTGAATATATAGGCTCAAATGTGCAAAATGTCCAGTATGGTCCTTTAAGTTCCTCTGAGTGTTGACCATGTTAACCTCTAGTGAGTAAAATGATGAGGGACGCCCAATGGTCAAAAACAGCATTGATGTAACTCTCTTCAATAGCCAGAAGATGGCGCCAGAGCAATATCTGATCTTGTTAAGCTAATCAAGGTCTGGGAGGCACCAACTTCTGATGAAGTGAACACACCTGATTTAGCTCATCAGGTGTGTGTAGGCGTGTGTAAAACTGGGAGAGATGGAAAACATGCCGTGGAGTCACAGAGGAGTGAGAAAAGTGAGAAATCCATGCAGGAGCTAAGAGTCGTGCTGTAGATCTTGTGTGTGTTTTGTCAGCTGCGTTGAAGGGCAGAAAGGCAGTAAGTGGGAGAATAAGGGGGGAGGAGGAGGAGGGAGGGAGGGGTCAGATGGCCTCACCCCACACAGAACAGTCAGCGTGAGCCTAAACAGCTGAGAACAGAGCAGGTCTGCTTCCTGCTGCTGCAACGCTCACATGCAGCCACATGTGACAGGCAGCAGCAACAGCACAATGCATTGGAACTCAGAGAGCACAGGAGGAGCTCCCACTGCACGGCCCAGAGCCAGAGGAGAACACACACACACACACACACACACACACTCACACAAAACCCTGAATGCATAATGAAACAGCCCCACATGAACAGTCAACAGAGACATAAAGAGAACACAACACAGCCTGGGGTCGCTGATATGATTTACTGTCAGCCTTCGTGGAAAATGCCTCTCAGGTCCACATTGCTTCACACAAGCCAGCAGTTTGCAAAAAAAAAAAAAAAAAAAAAGAGTTCACAACAGCTCTGTGGCTAATGTTGACAAGAGGTTCATTGTTGAAGGGGGGGAATGTCAAACCCGATCACACAGCTGCTTGCTGTTATGGCTCACACTGCTCACAAACACCGACAGATAAGATCGTGTCTGTTTGAAAACTCTGGTTGTGTAACCTCGTTTGCATGAGTCTGCAGCTTGACGTACAGAACTTGAAAAGTAATCATGCATATAAAATGGTTTAAGAGGACAGGGTCTCTTTAGCTGGGATAAAAGTGGGGAAGATTGATGCTGAAAGGTATAATTAAAGGCTGACTGTTTAGGCCTGGATTATACTTGATTTTAGCTACACATAGACTTGTGCGTACAACTGCTGCACAAGGGATGTTGCTCATACGCTCGCTTACATAGGCCTACTTTATGTCAAACTGGAGGATTATAGAACCATACCGTCCATTTTGCATGTTTGAGCCTATTATATTAAATTTTCATACACATAACGTTACTGACAACCATTTCCCAACGTGTACTACTGGAATGGTGAATGAATTTTTTTTCCCTACCTTCCAGATCGCCATTGGTTTCAGTTCATTCTGGTACGCTATTAAAATCAACTTGTTGATACTTGAAACATTCTTGGGATAGGTAATCCATCATTGCGAACAAGAAGTATATGAAAATGTTTCCTGTTGTCATTGTGAGCTCTTCACTACAGCACTTGAATGCACCACTAGGAGGCATTTTCAGATCAGTCCACACTTTTTATTACGCTTAAACACTAAATTACTAACTTTGAAAAAAACCTGAATATACGTCTTGTTCGCAATGATGGATTACATGTATGAAAACTGAATATATTAGACTCAAACATGCAAAATGGACAGTATAGTCCTTTAAATACTGTAGCAAAAATAGCAAGTTCATTGGACTGGTTTACTTGGTTCTGGGGAAAGTTTGGGGAGAGTTGCACCTCTAGCAGAGGGAGAAAGATTAAGAGAATCAACTTCCACCCCAGAGAGTTTGGGCACATTTCTCTGTGAGGCTGATCATGTAAGCTAAGCTTTAGGTGAAGCTAGGCTAGTTATCCGAGGCTGATTGTTGATTTGGGTGTAACCTCTCACTGCCCCAGTTGTTGTTGATCATACTACGCCTATGATTTTTTGTAGGTATTGCATCTTCTGAAGCAAGACCTACACAAGCAACGCTTCAAACTAACACAGGGCATGCGTGGCAGCCATAAAGCATTCATTACTACTTTTATACAGTGTTAATATTGCAGTTTGGAGCACTACAGTTCCTTGCAATGGCTATATGGAGGCTCTTAAATTAAACCATTTGAATTATATAATACTCATAAAAATTAAAGGAATAAAGTCTTTATGGCCATTTATGTTGTATCTAATTCTGATATACCAAAAGTCAATCAAAGATAAGAAGATGTTATTGGCATGGTGCTTAGCTAGGGTCACAGATGCATGAATGACCAAAATATGTGTCATATTCCTTTAATTTGTTTTTGAGCAATTCACCTCAGTGTGTTTTGGTTTGTCAACATTAAATCACACCGGCGTTCGGTTTCACATGCTAATATTTCCAGCCTTGTTGTCGCACACAGAGCGCTCTTGGGCTCAGTGGTTTGGTGATGCCATGTTGTTTTTTTATAACCAAGGAAATTATATATTGGTCTCACAGCTCTGCAGAGATATGATCTCACCCCCTGGAGTTAGGCAGCACTACACTTGGCACAGGACCAGGACCTGCTATTAGAGTGTCACAAGAAGTGCTTTAGTGAACCAACACCGCTGCACAAACAAAAGCACAGCGGTTGACGCTTCGCTTAAGGTGTCAGTGTTGTGAAATTTTACCTCAAATCTTTGTCTCATGTCCTTTCCAAATGAAGCCATAAAAGTTATATCGGAACAAATTGGCACTCATTTGAGAAGGATTTAACATGATATTAAACTAACATTATATTAAAATGAAGCCATACAAGTTATGTTGGAAAAATTTGGCACAGAATTTGACATGATATTTTTTTTTTTTTTTTAAGGTACAGATATGACAAAAATACTGACACACAGGGTGAATTTCAGGAGATGACAGATTATGTAGAGCTTCAAGTCCAAAACATCTGAATCCTTCAGGGACCCAGAGGCTTCTTTCTGAGACAGGGACTATTGCATTTTAATCATCTGCTGCTTGGGTATTAGAAACTGCTTATTGTTGGGTAATCACAAATATTTGCCTGTTCAGCAGAGAATAATCTATTTCAGTTACATAACACTTTTAAATATGACCAAAAGCAAAGAAAAAATATATTGAAAATGCAAAACATGATGATGATGATCATTGCAGTAACGTTGACAGTGATGATGGTGGGCGTCATGCTGCCGATGATGAAGATAAACATGATTCACAGTCTCAAAAATAAAAACTGTTGGGCTATATTTGCCCTCGTGACCATGGTGACCACTGTAAAAAATATGACATCAGAGGCTATTCAAAAAGGAGCCAATTCATGTGCACATGTGTCATTTCCACACGTAGAGCTGGAGTCAAATAGGGAGAGAGAGAGCGAGAGAGAGAGAGAGAGAGAGAGAGAGAGAGGGAGAAATTCTCCTTACATCTAATAATTCAAATGATAAAAGTTTACATACTCAATATCTCTGCAGGTCAAAGTGAAAACCAAATCTCAGATTTCTTCATTAATCCTCTGAATTTTTGTACTTTTAGATTGAATTTGCACTTTATGTGTCACCTAGAATTTGCACAATTACAAGAAAACTCTGTTAATGAAATTAAAATGAAAACTTTAACAAATGCTTAATTTCTGCCAAGCTGGGGAAAAAAAAAGGGGGGGGGGGGGNGGGGGGGGGGGCTGAAAGGGTGGAAACCGTTTCTGAGGTCTTATTTGTTATTTACAGACTGTGAAAAGTTTTTCTTTAAATTTTCTAGAATCAACAAATATTTTTTCTAAAATTTATTCTGTTAGAGTTTTTCTTGAAATATTTTCCTAATTTTTTTTTTTTTTTTTTTTTNTTTTTAAAGATTTATTTCTTAAAACGTGTATTCAGGTTTTTTTTTTTTGTTTGTTTTTTTTTACATAATTTTACCATTTAAGTGCAATAAAAAGTACGGCGTGATCTGAAAATGCTTCCTTTTGTCAGCACTTCAATGCACCACTAGGAAGCATTTTCAGATCACTCTGCGCTTTTTATTGCGCTTAAACTCTAAAATTATGTAACTTCGAAAAAAATCCTGAATGATTGATTGATTACCGATTAGTCGGTATATCAGTTACTGAACAATGATGGATTACCTATCCCAAGAACGTTTCAAGTATCAACATGGTAATTTTAATAGCGTACCAGAATGAACTGAAACCAATGGAGGTCTGGAAGGTTAGGAAAAAAAAAAAAATTCACTGTTCCAGNCCAGAATGAACTGAAACCAATGGAGGTCTGGAAGGTTAGGAAAAAAAAAAAAATTCACTGTTCCAGTAGTATGATTTGGGAAGTGATTGTCAGTAACGTTACTTGTATGAAAATTGAATATATTAGGCTCAAACATGCAAAATGGGTGGTATGGTCCTTTAAAACCCCAAAAGTCAGGTTTTTAAATTATTCCCAACTTTTTATAGCAGTTTGCAAATTCTTAAATTTTTTTAATTTTTTATTTATTTGTTTGTTATTATTATTATTATTATTATTATTATTATTAATAATTAATTAATTAATTAATTAATTTATTTATTTATTTATGCTAACAACAGAGTTCAATCACAATGCCTCATCAAAATTTTTTACGACACAGTGGGANATTTATTTATGCTAACAACAGAGTTCAATCACAATGCCTCATCAAAATTTTTTACGACACAGTGGGAGTTTCCTGTTTGGCCAGTTGGCTGTTAGCGTGTGGCGTGTAATTATGGAGTGTGTAGAATGTTTACATGTGTCAGGACATTCATTCACGTTGTGTTTTCCAGGCCACATGACTGGAACTGAGAACAAGATGAGTCATGGAGCAAATAACATTCGTAACCGTTACTTTTCATTGAATTTGGCTTTTATTTTCCACCTAAAAATGTGTGCTGTAAAAAAAAAAAAAAAAAAAAAAAAAAAATCCTTTACCAGACAGGACAGGAAACTTTGGCTTGTGAAAATCTTGACCTTTTAGCCAAACCTGTAAACATGTTTACAGTGTGTGTGTGTGTGTGTGTGAGTGTGTGTGTGTGAGTGTGTAAAGTCCCTAAAAATGGGTCACGGCAATCAAGTGAAGAAGGAAAAAAAAGAAGAAAACACAAACATGGAAATCTGCATAATATGTACACATTGAACTGTTACTATTCTGCTTGTTTTTGAATATGTGCTTTTTGTTTTCATACTTTCATAGAAGATGAAGATGAAGAACCCAAAGAGATTTAATAATTAAAAGATGCAAAGACAACAAACTCCGCCTGAAATGAACTGAAGAATGGATGGAAAATTAGGAATGAAACTTCATTAACTTTCTGTTTTAATGGTGACTTATGATGATGATGATGATGTTCCTCAGGACGTTATAGGTCACTGATTCACCACCACGACCACACATTACTGGCTGTGTTTTATAACAGCTCAGACAGGAAGCTGACTGTTGAGCCTGAGCTTCAGTCAGATACAAAGAGGACTGAATGAGTCAAGAGAACTCCCTCCCTCTTTCCTCTGCCTGCAGGAGACAGACTCCATGGAGGAAGACTCCACTTCCTTTTCAATTTTAGCTGGATAATTACATGTACAATCGTTTTTGTTATACTTTTTTTTTCCTGTATATTTGCAGGTTGCATCTCAGTAGCTATCATTTTGTTTGTTCTTTGTTGGAAAAAATATAACCTGAATCTTAAAGGACCATACCGGCCATTTTGCATGTTTGAGCCGAATATATTCAATTTTCATACGTTAAGTAACTGACAATCTTTTCCCAAAGCATACTACTGGAACGGTGAATTAAAAATGTTTTTCCTACCTTCCAGNACAATCTTTTCCCAAAGCATACTACTGGAACGGTGAATTAAAAATGTTTTTCCTACCTTCCAGACTACCAGGTAGTTGGTTAAAATCAACTTATTGAAACATTCTTGGGATAGGTAATCTATCATCGTGAAAACACATGTATTCAGATTTTTTTATTTTTTTATTTTTTTTTGTAGAAGTTACATAATTTTAGCATTTAAGCTCAATAAAAAGCACAGAGTGAACGCGTATGTCTCCACCGGGGAATATAGTCCAAAAAGAAGACCTGCGTTTATCAAAAATTTTTAATGACCGTGACTTCATAACTATTAGCAGGCGAAACATCGATTTTTAACTTGGATGTATCGCTTAAATATTTGATTTTGAAAGATTAAGAGATTTTGCAAAATATAAAGAAAGCTGAAATATGGTTTTATCCTTTGGGAAATGATTGTCAGTAATGTAACATGTACGAAAATTGAATATATTAGGCTCAAACATGCAAAATGGATGGTATGGTCCTTTAAAATCTTGACAATCAATATTGAATTTACAAGCCTTCATTGAGCATTTCGCATTAAAGTTGAAGAGGATATATAAAGATTTCATGTCCCTTTTTTCTATTTAAAGTTTATTTTAAAACCTTTGCAAAGCTTTAATTTGCAAAAAACAAACAAACAAACAAAAAACACATTAATTCATTTGTACTCTCCATTGCTGCAGCGACAGTGTGCACACTGAATAAAACAGGTTGATTTGGATAATGTCTCTTTTTATACTTTCTAAATGCCTTCCTTGGTTAAAATCATGAGGAAATAGATGCAAAGGCGTTCTCGTGTTTAGTGGGTGTGGATATCTTGTGCTGAGCGACTCTTTGGCAGCTCTGCAGACCGTCTGTGCCTGTGTGTATGTGTGTGGATTCACATTCACATTCACATTCACATGTGGATTCACGGACACACAATGTTCAGCTGACCGGATCGCAGACAAGAACAGAACTTCGTCTCGGTTTCTGCGTTTGATATTATGCTGCCCGACACGTTATAGTAAGTAAATCATATAAAATCACTATATTAACCTGCTGCTGCGTGGATTTATGCTGTATAATGACTTTATACTGTGGTCTTATCGCATTTTATCTTTTTAATCTCACATTATGCATCTATAATCAGCCACCGCCACGTTGTTTCTGGGATATTCGGGTAAATATTTGGAAATAATGTTATTTTCCGTGATGGATTATGTTACAAATCCACCTTTATTCTGGAAATCAGACACTTTGACATCACGTTTAAAGGCTTCGTGTGTCTCTGAGCTGCAGGAACAGAGGAAGTTTGCTGTGTTTAGTTTGTGTAGGATGATCCTGTGCCTGCCAGTGCGAGGACGAGGGTTGAATGATAAGTTCTGAGCCTGACACATGGGCAATTGAGCGAGGGGCTGTAATGCTTTGTTTAAATTTTTTTTTATGAAAGTCATTTAACTCCTGAGGTGTTTAATTTCACATCAGATGTTTTAAGCCAGTTTGAAGCCAGTTAATTGTAACAACTTCCAAAAGTGCACAAGGCTGTGTGAGTTGTACACGGACAAACTATGTCAGCATGCAGTGATTATGTACTCGCTGGCTGATTACATGACTAGATCAGCACCCCCCCCCCCCCNCACACACACACACACACTCACTTCAACTCACCTGATATGGCCCCCTGAGACTTTCGCCTCTCTCCAGAAAGGCTTCAGGAACCTGCTGGTGACGTCATATCACCTGTGGATGATTTTTCCCGGAAATCCAAGAATATGACTTGTATAAAAACCTGGATTAAAACCCTCCAGCAAATTGGAAAGAGATTACGTTGAAAGATAAATAACTGCAACACCGCTAAGTTAAGTCTGTTGATAATAGGCTCAGAACTTATCAGTCAACCCCTTGGAAGAACGCGAGTTGGGATGGGGAACAGTGTTTTCGTGTGTTTGAGGTGAAGAGTTCAATGACCAAAGAGGAAACTCCTACACATGAAGATTCAATGACATCCGTGTAACCTTTCACTGGGATTTAAATGTCTGCATACAGTAAATATGTTCTTATCATAATGGTGCATTGTGGAATTCATATATTTTAAATATATTGTTTATGTCAATAATAGCATGCTTAACTTATCTGAAATCTAAACTCATTTTTAGATTTTAGTTTTCATTGACTGACTTTTATTAAAGCTGCATTGTAAAAAAAAAAAAAAAAAAAAAAATCACTACACAGGATGAGAAATTATGATTTTTGAAAGTATTAATATTTCTGCCAAATTTGTAAACAATCTATTGTTTAAAGAGTGAATGTTGAATGATCCCACAAAAAAAAAAAAAAAAAANAAAAAAAAAAAAAAAAATAGATCACATAACAGTCAAGTGTGGAAGAATTTTCTAGAATCAGCTGTCACTTTGTTGAATCCAGAGCTTTGATCTGTCATATTCTCTCTTGATTCCAGATCCTGGAACTCATTTCCAGAATATTCCTGAAACACACAGATTTGTATTAAAATCAGGATGAAACAATCTTTGAAGAAAATCCAATTTTCAGATCTCGAGTATGTGTCAAACAGTAATCAAAATATCTCATTATTTCTGCACACGTGACATGAAATTTTTCACTAAAATCACAGATATAATAACTATTTTTGTTTCTGTCTCTCTGTTGAGTGTAAAGACTTGATTAAGTGTTTGATAAGATTCTTCACTTATTTATACACATTATGACAAACATTTAATATAAAAATGTTATCAATACTTCTGACTCCAGAGGGTTAAGCCACATTATTTCTCCCACCCACTCCACGTGAGCGTGAACGCACCATATCCGCTGCTTAAAACTTTAAATTATTAACGACATCTCAGTGGAATCCCACACGTTTGCTAGCTACTCTGTCAGGTATAATCTAAACGCAACAGCTGTGACATATGAATGGAGAAATGCTGCTTTAATTAGAATTATAGTGAATTTCCTTGTAGAAACATATCAGCCGTGCACGTTTGCAGCAGATCTGAATGCCTTTGCAGCAGAAAGACCCACAGTGTAAATAGTGTAACGCCATAAGAAGCTGGCTCCTGTTTCACCTCTTATTTGCTGATGGATCCAGGAAGCTGCTCGCTGCACACACACAAACACACACACACACACACACGCACACACGAACAGTATTTGCTTACTACAGACAATCAGAAGCCCCTTGTCTTGTCCACACTGAATGCCTGTGTGCGCACGTGTGTGTGTGTGTGTGTGTGTGGGTGTGTGTCAGGGGTTAGTGGCAGCTCCCTGTTGGCACCGTAGCCGCCCGTCCCTGCAGATAAAGAGCAGGAGCAGGAGGTCAATGGTTTACATAGCAGAGGCACAGTCACTGTTTTACCTTGTGTAGCCTCATTTTGAGAAAACACGCATACACACACACGCTGGACGGTCAGACTGTACACTTCCTGTCAGTGTAAATCCTGCTCAGCCGCTTGTGTGTTACTGCTGTGGGATTTTCTGAGGTCAAACTCTTCTGATTGTTTGGAATCATGATGTAGTGCTGCTGATCCACTTTTTTTTAAGTGTGCAGATTTTAAGATATAATACTTTTTTCCCCCTGAAAAATCTAAAAGCAACTGATAATCCTCCATGACTTTTTCAGCGTTATTGCTGCGTGTTCTTCTGCAGGTCGCAGGCTCTCATCGTTTCCAAAAATGCTTCAGGATGAAGCAGCAAATGTATTTTAATCTTTACAATCGGCTCTAAAGTCTTTTATAGGCTTTACAGCCCTGTTAAGGTTTGTGATGTTGAATTTCCTCAAGTTTGGATTCATTTTCCTTGTTCACTTCCAAAAATAGCAGCCGCTTCACCCATATCCCCCTCCCCTCCCCCCCCCCNAAAAAAAAAAAAAAAAAAAACTTGAGGAATCATTGGAATGTTAATTACTCTATGGGGAAAAGAAAAAGAGCTGTTGATTTTTCTTTTTTCTTTCTCAAGTGTCCAGCTGGCAGCGAGCAAGATTTGGATTTTAGTGCATTTGTGCTTTTGATGGAACATCATTTTAAACGATAACCACTATCAAGTTTTAATTAGCCTAAGCAAACTTGTGTCCTGAAACTGGCCCAACCAGCAGAGCTGCAGCTCTGTCTCTCCCTCCTCCCCGTGTCTCTCTCTAAAGAAGCATTACTTAGCTGAGGACATTTGGACGTTCATACATGAGAAGAACATCAATATTGGTGCATTATTAAAATGTTATTGCAATTTCCTTTTTATTTTAAGACGTGAACGCTGCCAGCACACTTTTGATGAATCCACAAACTGCCTCTTTACAGTGTTGATCTGTGTATATGCTCTGGTTTAATGAGTCTTTTTTTTTTTTTTTTTTTNTTTTTTTTTTTTTTTTTTGCTTTGTGTTCATACAGAATGTTCGTCCACCACCACAGCCAAACCATGAAAGAGATTCTAAAGAGAAAGTTTGCCGAGGTAGATGAAGATCCCTGCTACTCCTCCTCTCCTCTGTCCTCCCTCTCGCCTTCCTCCTCAGAGTGGGAGTCTGATGAGGAGAGCAGCTCTGAAAACCAGGATTTCACTCCTGGTATTCCTGCTTCACCTACCAGTTTACCCAGTACGTCTCCAAACGAGCAGGTTTCTTTTCAAATAATGTAAACCTCTTCCTTATCTTTCCGCTTTCCCATCTGTGTGTTTTACTGTAGGAGTGTCTCTTATCGCCGTGCAGCAGCACTGTTATGACTTTCTGATATGAGAATGTTAACCTTCGGGCTATTTTAGATAATGCACAGGAGAATGGCTTTCCTCCATGCTGCCTGTCTGGTTGCGCAGAAGGTCATTTTCATAAGCAATAGGATGTTGTGGAATCGATTTGAATAGCAAGGCCTCTTTAAACAAGTTGTATCAAATGGCCTCATTCAGATATGGCAAAGCTACACGCAGCATCGCTTACCGCTGTGCTGCATGGTAAAATATGATGTTGTGCATTCCTCCGTTCTTACACCTGACAGTTGTAGGCTTGTTATTTTGAGGCTCTCTTCAGCTTCAAAGTCTGTTATCAGTCTCGCAGCTGAGTCATCCTGCAAAACTGCTCCACTGTGGATTGTGGTTTTTACACAGAAGAGGAGTGAGACGAACTTAGTCAGATGGTCCCTGTTGTTTACTGACTTTTGGAGCTAGAGTTCATCCCAGAGTTTAGCTTCAGTTGTGTGTGAATGTCAACATCATTTGTTGAAAGAAAACTGTTAAACCAAACAGTTATCTGATGGATATTAAATCTGACTGACAGATTCTCGTGATATACCAGTAAATCGCTGTAAAACGTTTAGACTTTGTTTTACTCCTGTACTCTCTCTGCTCTGTCTGCTGTAGCAATGTCTTTCCCTGGTATTTATTTTCTAATAAGCAACTGTACTGAGCATCTGTAGTGTGCCACCTAGTGGCTACTCAGAGACCTACACTTTACAAGGCCTGCATTAGATTTCAATCAATCAATCAAACTTTATATAGCACCTTTCATGCAAGTCAATGCAACTCAAAATGTTTTACAGGCGACGACAAATTTCAGAAGTATTAGAATGTGAGAATGTGTGTACATTAAAATAATAGTAAATAAAAGCAGTGATAACACATAACATAATAAAACATAAGCAGTATGAAAAAAAATTAAAAGTGATTAATTAAAAACAATAAGATGCTATAAAATTATAAAAGATTACATGAAAGCCAGGCTGAACATATGGGTTTTAAGTCTACATTTAAAAATATCAATAGTTTTCAGCTCATCTCAGATCCTCAGGTACTCTGTGGCTTGGAGCATAAACTAAATGCTGCATCGCAGAAAGTTTTAGTTCTACTCTTTAGGAAAGTTAATGCACCAGAGGATCAAGTGTTTATTTCACTTTTTCCCACTGTATATGCTTGTGTTCCTGTTCCTAATTTCTGAAGCACTTTGTGGTCGATTCATACTGCAACACTCACAGCTTTGACATCTCTCTCTCTCTCTCTTTCAACCATCCAGTTCGGTCCATCCTGAAGAGGTCCAAGCTGGCAAGTGGGCAGAGCAATGTGCGCTTTGACCTGGTGACGGTCTTCTGTTTCCCACGCTGTCAGGGCTTCACCAGCGTGCCCAGCCGTGGAGGTGCCACCCTGGGCATGGGGTGGAGACACAGCAACCTCCAACGGTACACCATATCAGAGCATGCACTGCAGCAACGGCACAGGCGCAGGGAAAGGCTCCGCGAAAGGCTGAGGGAAGAAAAGTTTGAGGCACTGAAGCACAAAGTGAGTGAGCGTGATCTCTGGAGTTGTTAGCGTTGTTTATGTAGCCTTGAGTGAGTCCTCTTACTTTATTTGCAATCTATTTTTCCTAGTTGATTGTCAGTGGGGCCGTTGACCAGAGAGAAGCAGATAAGCTCATGGTAGATCAGGTCCTAGATGACATCCACATCAGCGATTCAGAGCTAGACGATGGAGGTTTCCTGCAGCCATACTCCTCCAAACAAAGGCAGGCTCTCCTCCAGGCGGCAGGGGTGAAGCGTGTTGACAAGGAGGAGAAGAGGCAGCTTCACACCCTACGTCACTACAGGGAGGCTTGTGGATGCGACTGTCGGGGCTTTTGTGAGCCTGAGACCTGCGCATGCAGCCTAGCAGGCATCAAGTGCCAGGTACAGCTCATAAAACAGTTTAGCTTAGAGCGTACTACATGATATAAAGCTGATCATAACCTGCTTCCACTGGGCTTAAAAAAAATGCTGTTTTTCCTCATGCAGGTGGACCGCTTTAACTTCCCATGTGGCTGCACGAAGGACAGCTGCGGCAACACTCAGGGACGCATTGAGTTTGACTGCAGACGCGTGCAAACCCATTACATTCACACCATCATGAGACTCGAGCTGGAGTCACGACTGCAAAATGAAACATTGAGCCAAGCGGACCAGATTGGACTTCCAGAGGACCTCGAAGGGTATAAAGACAAGGATGAACAGCAGAATGAGTCTCAGAACAAGAGCTGCCCTTTTGGGTTTACCATGGAGGAGCATGGTCTTCCTCTCTCCATGCCCTCTACACCTTCCTTCCATTTCATCCCTGAGCAGTCTGTGGTGGAGGAGAACAGCTGCAGCAGCGACATGATGGAATCCTCCTTCTCCTCCGTCCACAGTGAGGACTCAGATGCAGGGGGATGCCTCAGCAGCTGTCAGAATCTACCCGAAGTGGATGAATGTGGGTTGTCCCGTGCCCTAAACATCAGTGACACAGAAAATAGTGACTCCATGTGCAATCAACTGAGACACGGGAGACAACCACTGAACCAGCACAACAGCAACACTACAGACAGCATGGGACCACTGCTTTTGCCGAACACAGCCAACACATTCACAGACATTATAAGTGTGTCAGATTATCTGGATGAAAATGCAAACCAAGCCACTGACTTCTTTGGAGACCACTCTATTGAGGGTTTCCCCAACACACCCTCCCCCTCCGTGGACTATTCCTCAAGCCAATATATGGACCTCAGCCTCTCCTCTGACTCTGACCTGGAGTTCTTTGACAGCGACTACAGCTGCGGCCTGCTGCACAATTCGTTCAAAGGGCACAGGCACCCAGACAGCTTTCACCATCTTCAGCTATTAAGTTCTCCTAGTCTACCGCAGTACAATGAATCGAGCACCTACCTCCTGGAGTCTCTGATTGGTCTGTGTGAACCGAGCCCGGAGCAGGTTTATCCAATCACAGGTTTATCCAATGACCAGCTTTTATAGGTCATTCAGAGAGGTCTTGTCATGATGAGAGACTTTGATAAGGACATTAAATGAAGAGAGCACTCTTTCTGTATATTTATAAGGTTATTTCAATATACAAAGAAAGACTGATGAAATATTTTTCCCTGGCCAGATATTTTTTTTTCTATTGCCTTTGTTTCAGACAAACCACACTTGAGTAATGTAATTTATGTGCTGTTGTTTATATTTCATCATCATGTACTGATTAGTATTTGATTTCCAATTATACCAAGGCCACAGAGAATACTTGATTCTGATTGGCTGGGGTTTGCATTATGTACTAAATGCTTTGGTTTTGGCTTACAAAGACAGTGCAGTGCAACAGAGTTTCCAAAATAAATTTTCATCACTGGCACACAGCCATGGTAAAAGAATATAGTCCACTTTGACCACAGCAGTTTCAAGAAATAACACACTGTTGCTTATTAGCCTCTGATTCGTGAATTTTTTTTTTTTTTTTTTTTTTTTTTGGTAACTGCAAGGTTTGTGGTGGCTTATCCTTTAAATATTTAACAATAACATATTTCTGTATTGTTTAACAAAATAAAACATTTTATTTATTAATTACTTATTTAAATGTGTTCAGTAACTGGTGATTTTATGTCCACCAGCAGATTTATGTGAAAAACCCAAGGCTGTATATTTCACAATATTTGGCAGCAATGTCATGTTAACAATGAAAACTGTTTCTTGACTTTACTTTCCAATTTTCTCTAAATTGGTGTAATGATGCTGCTGCATTTGATAGTCCCTTAAATGTAACTCTAATGCAGAATCTGTAATTTTGCCCAATACCTTTAACTTTTCTTAGTCTTCTTATCATACACAACAATGTCTACTTGAATTGTTTAAATCTGCTGTAACAAACTCATCCTGTCAAAGGAATTCAGTCATGATCCGCTATCAAGCAAATATTGCTTATTTAGAAAACTGAAAAACATTAATGATTTTACAGTCTACTTTATTAGATGGAATGGATGGCATGAACATTGAAAATAATAATAATAATAATAATTAATATTAATAATAATAATAATAATAATAAGAAGAAGAAGAAGAAGAAGAAGAAGAAGAAGAAGAATACATTGTAGCATTGGTCTTGTCATGACAAAATTATGTAACTATAAAGAAACTCGTGAAATTTCATGTTCCCCACAAGTTTCCTTTACTTTAATCATCTTCTTTTCAGATGCTTCCTTCAGGTACCGTCAAAATATAAAAAAAAAGTTCCCCAAAATGGCACACTAGAATCAATTTCACAATAAAATCTCTCAGCCTCTTACTCAAACGTTAGGAAGCTGAATCATGCCTTTTTTCGATTAATAAGCTAGCTCTAAAATAGATAAACAGAAAACTGTAATTGACAGCGTACACACCGATGCAGAAATTGTAAGTTTTCTGTAGCATTTGGACGTCCCCCATACCGAGGAACTTTATTCTGAAAGCCTGACTGAACTTAGTGTGCGGAAGAGTAGAGTCGATGTCCCCATCATGTTAGCTTTAGCATTAGCTCTGACTTCACTAAATCGTTTTTTGGGGAAAACAGGACTTTACATAATGCCGAAGAAGAAAAAGTCTAAGTTTGGTCCATAGCGGAAGTGAGTAGGAGCTGATTTTTAGCGTCGTTGAGAATCTGTACATCAGAAACAGTGCCATCTAGAGTCCATTGGAGCTAACAGGATCATATTTGGATTGTGTGCGTGCGCGTGCGTGTAGTGCTGTCTCGCGTTAGTTCGTGGCGGTGTTCGATTGCTTTGGACTTGAACAAGATGGCCGCGGATTGTCAAATGTAAATCTCTCTTGTGATTTTTATATTATATAATTCTTATTTTACAGCAAGATGGGTTTATCTCAGAGTTCAGCTGTATCCGAAGGAGGAACGTATGGATACCACGTACACGGTGTAAGGATTTTAAAAAGATTTCAGTGTGATTTTGAAGCAGCGTGTATGTCAGCTTATCTGTAACGTGCGTTAAGTAACTAGTTTTGGCAGATACACTGGTGAAAACGTGATGAGGTGGCATCTAACCGATTCTCTTTTTATGTAGGAAACAATTTATCCACAAAACATTTATTTTTGGAAAATAAATTATCTTAAATCTAGGCTGCTGTGTAACTTCTCCTAGCAGCTCTTAGCTGAAACATGAAACTACTACAGTGCAGCAACGTTTTATTTGTACAGTATATTCGTAATGCACCAATGATTATAATTGTTTTCTTCTTTATAATGGATTCATGAAATAAACTGTATTTACAGATGAGAAATAAATTATTTAAACTGGGTTGCAACCAACCGTGATTAACTATAAACCTGGATTAAATCATGGTTTATCTTAAAATTCTTTTGCAGTTAAAGCTTGATTTAAAAAAAAACAAACATGTTTCATTTAAACTTACTTTAATTCTTGGTTTAGTCCTCTCTAAATCAAGATTGATTGAAATCTAATTACAATTTTAATATTAATTTAAGTCATTCGATTGAATTTTTATAAGATTATTTAAAAATATCTAAAATCTGGATCTTGAAAAAAGTTTTTAAAAAATTATATCTAACAGTGTATATTGAGAATTTTTAGATAAATTATTGGTTCTAGAAAAATCTTCATTTGAATCTAGATTGTCTAATTTGTAGGAAAAAAATGAAAATATATTTTAATATATAATGTGACGTAAATGTGTTCAAAATCCCCCAAAATATTGATCCCAGAAAATGAGAAAAAATTTAATAAGATTACAGTCTATCTTGATTTAAATTTTAATCAATCTTATTAATTATGAAATAAACTACAAAAGTAAAATTGTTTTATATATATATATATGAATATTTTTCTTCACTTTATTCTAGAAATTTATTGATTGCCTTGTTTCTAAAACAAAAAAAAATCTAGGAAAATATATTTTAAAAAATATCCTGACTAGAAATGTCTTCACACTTTGATTTTGAGTCCTTAACACCTGCTCTGAATCTTGTTAGTTATTTCTGTATTTTGAGATGTCACTGTAATAGTTGTAAACAATATTTTAAGAGTTTTTCTGGGATTTTAACATAAGAGTTAATAGATATATTGTGTAGGTTGATAGAACGCTGCAGGTTATGAAATTGTTTGTGTTTATAGGTGCAGCAGAATTCACCTGCAGAAGAAGCTGGACTGCAACCATTCTTCGATTTCATTCTGTCTCTGGACAACAAACGGCTTGTAAGTTTATTAATTATACAAACCAGTCCACTAGATGATGATTAGTAAAGAGGTAAAAAGGAAAAAAAGGAAAGTTACCTCAAGTATAATGATCAGTTTGATCACTGAGCATCACGCTTATTATTTAACTTTGTACTACAGTTTACTATTATACTATTAACACATTAAAGGACCATACCGGCCATTTTGCATGTTTGAGCCTAATATATTCAGTTGTTATAGATGTTACCTTACTGACAATCATTTCCCAAAGGATAAAACCATATTTCAGCTTTCCTGATATTTTGCAAAATCTCTTAATCTTTCAAAATCAAATATTCAAGCGATACATCCACCTTAAAAATCCACGTTTCTCCTGCTAATAGTTATGCAGCCTTACGAAGTCACGGTCATTTAAATTTTTTGATAAACGCAGGCTTTCTTTTGGGACTATATTCCCCGGTGGAGACATACATTCACTCTGTGCTTTTTATTGCGCTTAAACACTAAAATGACATAACTTCTAAAAAAAATCTGAATATACGTCTTGTTCACAATGATGTATTACCTATCCCAAAAATGTTTCATCAACAAGTTGATTTTAATAACGTACCAGAATGAACTGAAACCAATGGTGGTCTGGAAGGTAGGAAAAACATTTTTAATTCACTATTCCAGTAGTATGCTTTGGGAAATGATTGTCAGTAATGTTACATGTATGAAAATTGAATGTATTAGGCTCAAACAAAATGGATGGTATGGTCCTTTAATTACTGTGACATTGTCTGGGCTCTACAAACCCATCCTGCCTTGTCAAAATACACTCAGTCAGAGAAAGTTCTTGAGAATGCGAGCTAATAAAACACTTTTGAGCCATCAGTCCCTCTATTCAGGAAATTTAATTATTTCTCATGTTAATATTTTTCATGTTATGTGTATACATATCCAATACATTTCCTGATGCTTTCCTGAAATTTGCAATTAATTTTCAGATATTCCCTGATACCCCAACAGATAAAGGATTGTTATTATATGTATTTCATTGTGGTACATTTTGTTAACATTATGTCATTAAAAATACAAGTCCATCTCTCTGGAAACCAACTTTATCAACTTCTATTATATATGTCAACTTCATACTTAGATTTTACTTGTATTTGCTTACCTGATACTCCTGATTTACTTTATTCTGCTTCATTTTGTCAACACTGTGAAGACTTTGTTTTAGCCCTTTCTGCTTCTTTCCTCCCTGCACATCTTCATTTAATTTTTTTGTACTGCTTATGACCTTTTTAATTGCACAAATCAGTAAACTAAACTTTGTTTCCTCTTGCACTCCAGAACGAGGAGAATGACCTGCTGAAGGAGCTTCTGAAGGCCAACACGGAGACGGCGGTGAAGATGGAGGTGTACAGCTCTAAAACCATGAGGGTTCGCGAGCTGGACGTGGTGCCCAGCACCATGTGGGGAGGACAGGGTCTGCTGGGTGCCAGCGTCCGCTTCTGCAGCTACCAAGGAGCTAATGAGAACGTCTGGCACATCCTGGTAAGCCAAGAAAACAGGAAGGAGAAAAGGAAATCTGCATGCTGAATTTCAAGCTTCCCCCCCCCCCCNCCCCCCCCCCCCAAACAAAAAAGGCTTTTATTATTTTATTTATTAATATAGTTGTCATGGATGATGCTCATTGATCAACAGTAAAACAGAAAGTGTAAATGAGGCAGAGTTAGCCAAAAGGCTAATTTTCATCTGCAGTCCCCTACCAGATGTTTAAAACGCACTCTAAAATCCGATAAAATTCATTAATACAAAGAACTATAAAATACACATCATCAACTTAGTACAATGGAAAACAACCAAAACTAAGACCCCAATACAACCAACACACACAGATCAGCAATGCATCGTCAGGAAAGCAGTAGCAATAAAACAATCTGCCACAGGATACCAACATGTAAGGTAAAAAAAAACCAAATACAGTAAATAAAAAAACTTAGTGCAACATTTCGACCAACAAGGTGAGGACAGAAACGCTGGTTGAAACTCAGCATGCGGACCTTTTCTCTGACTCTGATTAAGTTGTGCTCCTGACCTCAATTTGGGTTGGATGTGCCTAACATCTAACACCCTACTTTTTCTGTCAAAGCTCAGAAAACGCTCATTTGCATCAAGTCGAGGCTCTATCATCATTAATCCTCTATGGATCTTTTTTTGCTTCTCTTATAAATGGACTGTTATCTCTCTCCACTAGGATGTGGTTGACGGTTCCCCCGCCGCGCTGGCAGGACTCCAACCCCACAGCGACTTCATTGTCGGAGCAGATCAGGTGTTGCAAGATGTAAGACTCTCCTTCGTCATCGCGCATCGTTTCTGACAACAGATTACGAGATGTGAGATTTTGTTTGTTTAAATTTATAACGAGTGAAGATTGACAAAGTTGTAATTCGGGGTTGCTGCTTTGCAGTCGGAAGACTTCTTCTCCCTGATTGAGGCCCACGAGGGGAAGCCACTCAAGCTGCTGGTGTACAACACACAAACGGACGCCTGCAGAGAGGTGGTGGTCACACCCAACGGAGCATGGGGAGGAGAGGGGAGGTACGCGGTCACACATACACGGAGGCACCGGGAGTTCATACCACGTTTTACATTGAGTTCAGCCTTCTTTCTCTAAAACCTCCTGCTGCTTCAGAAAACATTCAATCGATAAGAAAAACCAGAGACGACATGTCAGACACCTTAGCCTCCAGCTGTATGATGGACAAAGGATATCCTGGAGGATTTGTTTTACTTTCAAACTGTTATGTCCACTGTACAGTTTATTTGATTTAATCAATCATTGTAAGAATCAAGAATACACAACTGCTCAAAAGTTTGGAATCACTAATGATTTTCACATAGAATCAATGTTTCCAGTAAGGTAAAGCTAATTTTGTTTCATATGTGTGTATAAAATGATTCTGTATGTCTGTTACTATTCTGCACCTACACGTTTAAAATAATTTGCAAGAAACTGTAAAAAATTAAGACATTTTACAATTGTCCAGAATCATGACATGAGTTGTAGATGATTCCAGATTCATGTAGAGAAGCTGTATGTGGTTCAGAGATTATTAGGAAATTCTAGATTATTCCCTGATGCTCATATTTACAAAGCAGAGGTTAAATCTCACAGTGGAAACTTTGATGAGAAATCACTAAAATAGTGTTATTTATCATTTACCAACTTTTTTTCCCCAAAATATTTCAAATACTAAATAAAACATACTAACTAAAACATCATTTTGGTGTTTGTTTCACATAATTTAAAAAAATAAAATAGCAAGAAGTACTAAAATGACGAGTGATTCTAATCTGAGCTGGAGTGGCTTCAGAATTTAATAATAATAATACATTTTATTTATAGGCGCCTTTCATGGCACTCAAGGACACCTAACAGTAAACAGCAAAAAACAGCAAAATCAAAAACATTTAAAACAATGAAGACAAAGGAGGATAAAACATAAAACATGAGACAGTTTACAGAGTGTAGGCCAATTTGAACAGGTGTGTTTTAATCTGTGATTTGAATTGTGTGATGGAGTCCAGCTGACGGATGTGTAGTGGAAGAGAGTTCCAGAGTCTGGGTGCAGAGCAGCTGAAAGCTCTGGCACCCATGGTTCTGAGTCTGAATGATGGAACTGAGAGTAGAACAGCTGAAGAAGATCGCAGTGAGCAGGAGGGTGTGTAGGGATGAAGAAGTTCTGAGAGGTATGGTGGGGCCAGGTTATGGAGGGCTTTGAAGGTCAGCAGTAGAATTTTGTAGTTAATCCGTTGTTGAACAGGAAGCCAGAGAAGCTGGATGAGGGTGGGAGTGGTGTGGTCAGATGATTTGGTGTGGGTGATGATCCTGGCAGCAGAGTTCTGGATAATTTGGAGATGATGAAGGAGTTTATTAGGAAGACCACAGAGGATGGCATTGCAGTAATCGATACGTGAGGTGACTAGGGCATGAACGAGAATTTGGGTGCTGTGCTGAGAGAGGGATGGGCGGAGTCTTGTAATGTTACGAAGGTGGAAAAAGGCCATACGGGAAATACTGTTGATCTGAGGGATGAATGAAAGTGTGCTGTCGAATATGATGCCAAGACTTTTTACCTGTGAGGAGATATGAACAGGGCAGTCATCAATAGAAATGGTGAACAGGGGTGCTTTGGAGAGTGAGGATTTCGAACCAATGAGGAGAACCTCGCTTTTATTGCTGTTGAGTTTAAGGAAGTTATTGGACATCCAGGATTTAATGTCTTTGAGACAGCTGGTGAGGGCAGAGGGTGGAAGGGAGATGTTGGGCCTGGTGGAAATATACAATTGAGTGTCATCGGCGTAGCAGTGAAATTGAATTCCATAGTGACGGAGGATGTGACCAAGGGGAAGGAGGTAAATGATGAAGAGGAGTGGCCCTAACACCGACCCCTGAGGAACACCCTGGGTAAGAGGGGCAGGTTCTGAATGGAGATTTCCTAACTGAACAAACTGTTTAAACTGTTTAAACTGTTTACGGTTGGAGAGGTAGGATGAGAACCAGAGCAAAGCAGAACCGTCAACCCCTATGGAGGCGAGGCGTAGCAGCAGGAGTGAGTGAGAGATGGTATCAAATGCGGCGCTGAGATCAAGGAGGATGAGAATGGTTAATAGGCCAGAATCTACTGCAAGAAGGAGGTCATTGGTGATTTTGACAAGTGCTGTTTCAGTGCTATGTTTTGGACGGAAACCTGATTGGAGTGGCTCATAGAGATCATTCCTGTCTAAGTGAGCCTGAAGCTGAGATGCAACTGTCCGTTCAAGAATTTTGGAAATAAATGGAAGATTGGAAATGGGCCAGTAATTATTTAAGTCAGAGGGATCTGCACCGGGATTTTTAAGGATAGATGTGATGGATGCAATTTTTAATGATAGGGGAACAATAGCGGTAGACAGAGAAGAGTTAATTATGGTCATTATAGAAGGGGCGAGAGAGGGAAGGCAGGCTTTAACCAGAGTAGTGGGTAGGGGATCTAGAGAGCAGGTGGAAGGCTTGGACCTGGAAATGAGTTCGGCTATATGAGTAACTGATGCGGGTTTGAAGGTGGAAAGAGTGGTGGAGGGTGACGGGCCCAGGGTGTTCCACAGGGGTGAGTCATTACTTGCAGATGGAGAAGTGGACAGATGATAATGAATATTGGCAATTTTGGAAGTGAAATATTCCAAAAAGGTGTAATGTGAGAGGCGATGGTTTCTGTAGGCTTGAGTAGTTTGTTGACTGTGCAAAATAAGGTCTGTGTGTTATTCTGTCCAGAATTAATAATATTTGAGTAGTAGGAAGATTTAGCAGCATTGAGGGCATTCTTGTAGTGAGTAAGATGATCGGAGTACATTTGTTTCTGAATAGTGTGTCCAGTTTTGGAACACAGTTATTAATGTTATTCTATGTTGTAATAAAATATGTGATTTTTTTTAAGTGACTTATTGGCCTTGAATCATTCATGTAACAATGTTTTTAGTCTGGGCTGTGGTATTGGTTACGGCTACTTGCACCGAATCCCTGCGAACACAGAAGTATCGAAGCTGACGCCTCCCTCCCCGATTCCTGAAGAGAGACCCTCGCCTCCGGCCCACGGCTTCACAGAGGTACATGTTTCTGTCCGTTTGGTGCTAATCATTAACTATCAGTGTAATATGTTGTAAGTTCTTGACAGGAGCAATAGAACTTAAAGAAGCATACTGGTGATTTTGGATGTTTGAGCCCAGTAAAGACAACCAGCAGACACGTTACATTACTGCCAACCATTTTCCAGAACATTCAACTGGAGCGGTGCATTTTAGATTTGTTTTGCTGACCTCAACTCATTCCAATTTCCATTTTCATTTCATTAAATTCAACTTATAGAGACTTTCTTGAGATCGGTAATACAGCACAGCAAATCAAACTCTATACTTCTTTTTATCTAAATTACACAATTTCACCAATTTAACACGGAGCAGCAGAAGACAATGTATGTCTCCACCAGGAGAAGACGGCTTTTACTGGGAAATTAAAACAACCATGGCTTCTACATTCAAATATGTAAGTTAGCAGGTGAAATATTGACTTTTAAAGTGTTTTATCACTTGAACATTTGAGTTTGAAAGATTAGGTGATTTTGTAAAATAACAGGAAAACTAAAATACAGTTTTATGTTTTGGAAAATGGTTTTCAGTAGTGTAACATGTATGCAGGTAGTATTTATCAGGCTTAAACATACAAAATCACCAGCGTGGTCCTTTAACTCTTGTGCTCACAGGCCTCCTTGATGGCACCTTCGAGCCAAAGTGAAGATGGGGTCAACCCGGAGCAGGTCACCCTGCAGGATGCTCCTTTACCTCCACCCATCCAGAGAGTCATGGATCCTGGTGAGTTCAGTGCACTTTGCACTCGTGGCAAAACCACAACGTCTCACAGTGCCCCATGAACGCACTCCTGCGTTTGCTTTTCTAGGCTTCTCTGAGTCTGAAGCGGCAATAATGAGCACGGATCCCTCAGACATGTTGGACAGGCTGGATCTGTCCACGTCGTCCATCGACATGACGCACACGTCGCTGGCTATGCATGAGGAGAAGGACAGTGAAATCTCCGGCGTCGGTAAGTTCTCAGACCAGTTTCCAGGTTCCTTCAGAAGAAGAGAATTATCTGTAGCACCACAGAAGCAATACTGGCACCCATCTGTACACTTAATCCAGACTAAATTAAAGGACTATACTGTTGATTTTTGCATTTAAGCCCAATAAATACTACCCGCATATCCTTGTCATTACTGGCAATTTCCAAAACATAAACCGTGTTTTAATTTTCCTGTTATTTTGCTAAATCCCCTGATTTTTCCAAATCAAAAGTTCAGGTGACACACCCACCTTTAAAGGACCATACCACCCATTTTGCATGTTTGAGCCTAATATATTCAATTTTCATACTTGTTACTGACAATCATTTCCCAAATCATATTACTGGAACGATGAGTTAAAAATGTTTTTCCTACCTTCCAGACCGCCACTGGTTTCAGTTCATTCTGGTACGCTATTCAACTTGTTGATACTGTAAACGTTCTNAAAAAGTGCAGAGTGAATGTATGTCTCCACCAGGAAATATAGTCCCAAAAGAAGACCTGCATTTATGGGAAAAATTTAAATGACTGTGACTTCATAAGGCTGCGTAACTCTTAGCAGGCGAAACGTCAGTTTTTAAGGTGGGTGTATCACTTGAATATTTGATTTTGAAAGATTAAGAGATTTAGCAAAATATCAGGAAAGCTGAAATACGGTTTTATCCTTTGGGAAATGATTGACAGTAACATAACATGTATGAAAATTGAATATATTAGGCCCAAACATGTAAAATGCCTGCTAATACTTTTGCATGGTTGTACAAGGCATGTAAAAGCCGTCTTCTCCTCATACGATACTCCCTCCACATAGTGCAGCTCTGTGTTGGATCTGTTAAATAAAATTACTTTGACAAATAAACATAGCAGACATAGAGTTCACCGTGATAGATTACTTATCTAAAGCACAATTCAAGTCTCTACAAGGATTTGATTTTTATAGGGTACAGGAATGAACTGAAACCAACAGTTAGGAAGGGTAGGAAAAAACAAAAAACTAAAATTTACTGCTCATGTAGTATATTTTGGGAAATGGTTGTCAGTAACGTAACACGCATGTGGGTTGTATATGTCGGGCTTAAACGTGCTAAATCACCTGTAACGTCCTTTAAACTTCCTGTTGTGCAGAGGAACTGGAGGACAGTGAGCTGCCCTCGCCATCAGCAGACCTCCTGACTGACCCGCAGGAGCTGAGCTTCCAGGCAGCCATGGATCTCGCTTCTGCTCTCGCTTCCACCTATTCGCCCGTCCCCCCTGCCGGGTCGCCTCACCCGGACACAGAGCCCACAGACCTGCACGCCTCTCCCTGTGATTCCAGCGAAAGCACAAGTCCAACAATAGAATCTTCCCCCTTAGAGTCCCTCGAGCCTCCCGCCGTGCCCTCTGACCCCGCTGTGCCCTCTGACCCCACCATACACCCTCCCTGCCCACCTCCCGTTGATCTCCTCCCGGCCCACGCAGCAGACACGCCAGAGGCAGATGATCCTCCCGTTCAGGACATCATGGATGCGGCAGAGCCTGACCTCATAAGCTCAGCGGAGGAGTCCGTGGAGCCCCAGCCCGAGGTTCCTGCTCACAGCTGCGGCCATGACGACAAAGAGGAGGAGCTGGAGCAGCTCACCGCAGAGCCACCGCTTGGGTAAGCTCAATACAGGAAGTCAGAAAAATTCAAAGTGATGCTGACAATCACTGGAGCTCTTAAAGAAACACTACACCGGAAATGCAGAACAGTCACATTTAGTACCGAGAGTCATGTGACTCATTATTCACACTACAGGAAGTAGCACACAAGCAGAAAAACACTAAGAGGCACTGTAGTCATATTCTAAGGGAATTTGCAGGTAGCGCTAATTTGAAAGCCAGATGTTATAATCAGCATTTGACTTTGCTGACGAGACTTTGCCTCACAGTCATTTCGCTTGAATACTTGAATACTTCCAACACAGCTACACAAAAACAAGCACCAACTACTGCAAAGCACTGCTGCACCTTAAAATCCACCTTTCAAGTTACTGTTTGACTGAGATGATGTTACATTCAGGCGCGTCTTGGTGCAGCGTTAAATCCAGTGCTGTTCGATTTTTTTTTTTCTTCTTAAAATCAAGCTTTTAAAGGACCATACCAGCCATTTTGCATGTTTGAGCCTAATATATTCAATTTTCATACATGTAACATTACTGACAATCATTTCCCAAAGCATTGTGAATTAATTAACCAGTGAATTAAAAAAAAAAATTCCTACCTTCCAGACCACCATTGCTTTCAGTTCATTCTGGTACGCTATTATAATCTTGTTGATACTTGAAATATTCTTGGGATAGGTAATCCATCATTGTGAACAATACGTGTTCAGGTTTTTTTAGAAGTTTCAGAATTTTAGCATTTAAGTACAATAAAAAGCACAGAGTGAATGTATGCCTCCATCGGGGAATATAGTCCCAAAAGAAGACCTGAGTTTATGGAAGAATTTAAGCGGCCATGACTTAATAAGGCTGCGTAACTATTAGCAGACGAAACATGGAGTTTTAAGGTGGGTGTATCACTTGAATATTTGATTATGAAAGATTAAGAGGTTTTGCAAAATATCAGGAAAGGTGAAATACGATTTTATCCTTTGGGAAATGATTGTCAGTAACGTAACATGTATGAGAATTGAATATATTAGGCTCAAACATGCAAAATTGGTGGTGTGGTCCTTTAAAAACAGCTTCCTTAGCTTTATTTTCTAGAATGTCATTCAGTGACATTTTTAGTTCATGGCCCATGTGTGGGATTTTAAAATGCTGTTTTATTTTAATCCTTTTGTTTCTGTTAAAGTGCTCGGTCTGTAGTATTTTTACACTATTTGAATGAGGTCAGTATGTAGAATTATGCAGCCTGTAATGTTTTTAATAGCAATCAATGCTGCTTTTTAGTTAAAATGGTGCCCCAACGTCTGATTTGTTAATTTAACTTTGTCATCTCTGTGATCTATGCAACACTAGAAGAACAGTAAGAGTATTGGCTGACAATGTAACTCTAATAGATGAGTTTTCACATGTAAGAAGTGCGATGATGATGCTGTTAGCTAAATAATGGTTTCATGTTTTCTAGTGTCAAAGATTTTCACTTTCAAAGTAGGCGCTTGTGTGTGAAATAAAGTATTTTTGCAGATATTTTATCGGTGAAATGTATGTTTTTATTAGGAATGAGTGCAACAGTTTTGATAAATGTGAAATGGGTGAATTTTCGATGCTTTAACAACCGTATCCACCTGACTGTGAAAAAAGTTTTGTCCCTTGTTTTTCTAATTTCACGCTCATCAGATCATGTTACAATTCAAAAAAAAAAATCCATTTACAATTACAGTAAATTTGTAACTGTTAAACCATTCCAATTTATTTCTTTCAATGCCTAAAATATACATCATTCACAAATTATTACAACGAGGGATATTGCAGTGTGATGGCCTAATTGCAGGGCCCGTCCTGTTTTTGGCCAATTAGAGCTCAAATGACATCACACACACACACATCCCCTCAATGGCAAAAATTAATTCCATAAAATCTGCAGTGAAAATATCTCTGTGACACCGAGAGTTTACTTCACTTTCCCCACAGTGATGAATAGTAATATATAGCCCGTGGCGAGATTCCCCTTTAAGTTATATTTGTTTAATTGAATTCCTATTTAATCTAAATGAAATATACATTAGGAACGACCCTCGGTGTCAACGTAATCACTGCTCGTCATCCAAGCACAGAGCAATAAGCGTTGGTATTGTTAAACATAGATACCTTATATATAATTCCCCAATTTGCTATGATGACTCAGACAACTACTAACATTCGTAAGAGTAAACTGCAATTTCTGGGTTGTAGCGAGTACAACGAATGCAATTTTAACATCCAAAGTCAAGTTACCTTCATGACCGTGAATGTGCTATAGGGATTTGGAGAATAAGGGGAGAAAAAAAACAGTTGGTTCAAAGTAAACTGTACAACAAAATAAAACGGCTGAAAATCAAAGTCACTTAAATCAAAAAATGTTGTACATACATTTACAAAAAAAAAAACATTCAGTCCATTGATAACTGCACAGCTAAAAATAAAGACGGAGACGTNTACAAAAAAAAAAACATTCAGTCCATTGATAACTGCACAGCTAAAAATAAAGACGGAGACGTCTGCTTGTGTCAACGAGGTTCGAGCTCAGTGGTAGTTAGGTGTCTAAGCCAGGGTGAGTTCAGGTGAAGATGGATGATGCCAGCAACAGAACAGACGAGGATTTCTTTAAAGGACGTGACAAAAAACCCAGAGACCGAGTGTTGCTCCGAAGTGGTGACAGACGTTAGTGTTTGTAGAACGAAGACAGTTTCTGGAATGTACTAGAGCGAACGTTAGTCTACTACATCCATGTGTGCGCGCGCGCACACACACACACACTCGGACAAACGCATTGGAACTTAGGTCTCGTCAAAGTAAACTGCAGATTGGAAGAAGAAGAAAAAAATAATAAGCAGCCAAAGATGTAAAAAAAAAACAAAAAATCAAATCTGAGTGCCGATTCTTCAAAACGTGGGAAATTAAAAGAGATGGCTTCTCTCCTGGGCGTCTTGGCTGCTCTGGCCTGTTCTGCTGAGTTCCCTGTGATCCTCACTGATGCTGCGACTCTTGACCGCATGATGGTTTTTAGGGTTCTATATGTCGGAGGTGGGTGGTGATTGGCAAATGACGAAGAGTTCTTTTTTTAAAAACCATCACTTTCACGTGGACTTCTGCCTATAGTGAAGCGTCAAGTCCCCTCCACTCTTCCAGATAAAATGTTTAACTGTTCGCAGGTCCATGTTGGGATCTAGAACCTGATTGAGACAGAAAAAAAAAATAAATAACAGGTTAATAATAATAATTTTAAAAAATGCACTACTGCCCTATTTGCCCTGATATCTGTTTACCCAGTTCCAAAACACCTGGAGAGATGAAACGCAGCATATATCAGGAAGTTTTCTTGGGAAGAGGACGCGCTTACCTGGTCTTGACACATTAGTTCGATCTTCTCCTCTGCTAACATGGCCATGTCCTCCTCCTTCTCCTGCTCGCCGGGCTTATCATTGGCTGAGGAGCTTGTGGTCTGTGACTCGTTGTCCAGGTTGATAATCTTCTCGTAAACGTGCTCCATCACCTTCCTCACCTGGAGCATGTCACTGGCCGACAGACGGTCCCTGCGGAAGGCAAAAAGAAAAAAAAAAGCTCTCAGACCTGCGTCGTCCATGTNCCGACAGACGGTCCCTGCGGAAGGCAAAAAGAAAAAAAAAAGCTCTCAGACCTGCGTCGTCCATGTCTGCTCAGTGATTCACGTCATCAGAGAAAATTTAATTTTTAAATCTGAACACAGAAGATGGCGACTCACTTCTTCAGAGTTTTTGCACCGGAAGAAGAGTGAGGCTGGAGGTAGAATGGGATTTTGTTGAACTTGGGCATGTTTTTCTGAAACAAGAGAAAGGATATTTATCAGGGCAGTTTATTACAAATGTAGTAGGTTTTAGATCACCAATAAACTGCTTCAGAAACTAAGACGCACCATGATCTGTGTTGAACCTGAAACTTGTTACTGAATAGATAAGCTGCAAAAGTTCAAATATCCAAAACAGTGTCTGATTTAGTTTTGTAGAGCTGATATCGTTTTACTACACTAAAAAAAGATTAAAACCACAAAATAAAACAGACAGCACTTTTTTAAACGAAATAGTTTTCAGCGTTTTATAGAATTTATTAGAATGAAAATTAAGGTTTAAAAACTAAAAAAAGAATACGCACATCTACAGTTATGTCGATAACCCACTGTGGAACTGTCTCGTTGAGCAGCATGGACTCAGTCTCTCCACCGGAATCTCTACATAGCAACCTGCAGCAAACAACACAAAGGATTCTGAGAGAAAGTTAACATTTCTAAAGTGCTGTGACATGAAATTTCATTTGGTGTCACATGATCAACATGACAACTATAAAGTGATAACCACTTAAAATTTTTAATTGCAAAAGTTTTAAAAATCTCTTTAAATTTTTGGTGAAAAAAGTTCTACAATAATTCTTTAAAAATTTATTTTAAAAAATTATATATGTAGAAAACAATAACAATATTCTTGACCCCAAAAAAACTCTAGATACGATTTATCTTGATGAAAGCAACCCAAGATTTGTTGCCCTGTCTAATAAAAAAAAAAAAAAAAAAAAATGGAGCAAGTAAAAGCCTTCAATAAGAAGCTAAAACCACAAAAATGACTTAAATATCCTGAGAGTGAACCTGAGTTTGATTCAGGAGACATTTCAACGTGACACGGTACCTAAAGAGAGTTCTGCCTCCTGCTTCTCCAAAGATGACTGGCGTGTGTGGCGGCACCTGGAAGTATCCGTTTCCTTTTTGGACCCTGTTCTCCTGCTCTCCGTTCACTGTAGACGTTAGAATACATTTCTACTGTAATACAAACTGCATGATGCCTTTGACAACCAGCACACACACAAACACACATACACACATCTGACACTACAAGTAGAAAAATAAATGCACGCTTCACAAGTTTATCCAAGTAGATCTCTAAAACCTTACAAGGAAGGAGATACAAACGGGGTGAAACATGGTAATGAAGGTTAAATTTATCTTGTGTATAATTTTTTTTAAATTTATATAAATGTTGCAGGAACATTGGATGGATAAGTTTTATGATAGGATGGAAATAAAGAGACAGCCGACCATCTCCTTACCATGATTCACCTCATTCTCCTCCTCGTCCATGGGGTTGATCCGAGTTCTGGGCCAGAACTCCAGCAGAGCCTGAAGCAGCAGCCCGCCCAGGTTCACTGCAGAGGCCAAAGAATTGTTTCATGTAAAGTCACAGCTTTCTTTTAAGACTTAATTGTTCAATAAATATGGTTGGATTTAGACGGCGTACGCTTTGGGTCGGATCCATCAGAGCTTGAAAATCCCGCGTCTTTTGCAGACACCCAGGCAGCGAAGCAGTCGCTCTCATCCAACGTGATCGTGAGCATCTGTTCAGCAGAACGCATGGTCAGTTGTGATTTTAGCTTTCCTCTGCCTGAGAGAGATGAAAAAGCTTTGGAACTCACCCCAGTTTTCAGATCAACAGAGAACCAGTTTGGCACATAGACCATCTTGAAGCGCTTTTTAATCTCTTCATCGAACTCCACCTTCCCCAGGTCTTCACCCTTACATGCCTGAAAGCAAAAAAAAAAACAAACCAAAAAAAATTCAAAAGCTAATTCAGAGTACAGATTTGACCAAAGGTAGATTCACACCAAACACATCTGGAGTCATTTAGCTTATTTAGTAATCAAAGTAAGAGCTAAAATAACAGGTTTGTTGTTGTTATCATACTAATGTTAGAGCTGACATCCTAACTTTTATGCTAGCCTGCTTATTTTAATCTTTAGGTGTATATTGTGTTATTGATAACATTTTACGTTATTTGTTCTTGTAGTAGTTTCCCAGTTAAAAACGTATTTAGTACAGAAACTATATTGCAGTTGTTGTATTGTAGATTTAGCTGTTAACTGTCAAATAGCTTAAAGGACCATACCAAACATTTTACATGTTTAAGCCTAATATATTCAATTCTCATATATGTAAGGTTACTGACAATAATTTCCCAAAGGATAAAACCATATTTCAGCTTTCTTGATATTTTGCAAAATCTCTTAATCTTTCAAAATCAAATATTCAAGTGATACACCCACCTTAAAAATCAATGTTTTGCCTGCTAATAGTTACGCATCCTTATGAAGTCACAGTCATTTAAATTTTCAATAAACGTAGGTCTTCTTTTGGGACTATATTCCCCGGTAGAGACATACATTCACTCCATGCTTTTTATTGTGCTTGTTCATGATGATGGATTACCTATCCCAAGAATATTTCAAGTATCAACAAGTTGATTTTAATAGCGTACCAGAATGAACTGAAACCAATGGAGGTCTGGAAGGTAGGAAAAAAATGTTTTTAATTGACTGTTCCAGTCTATGCTTTGAGAAATGATTGTCAATAACATTACGTGTATGAAAATTTAATATTGTATATATTAGGCTCAAACATGCAAAGTGGCCAGTATGGTCCTTTACCAAAACTGAAGCCACCATTCATAAGCAGTAATGTCCAATGTCATAACACAATTTTTTTTTCTTTTAAATCTTGTATAGTGCAAATTGATAAGATTTGGACAAAAAAAAAAAGTAGCTGCAGTCACATTTACCTTTAGAACATCCCAGAATGCCACGTTGTTGTTGGTGTCTTTGGTGAGTATGTGCCTCTTGTCGTTCAGAATGTGACACTGGATGATACTGGCGCCTCCTGCAAACACAACAGGGAAGTTTTGCTTAATTTTTTTTTTTATATTAAAAAAGCAGATAAAACGATTTGGAGTATATTGTACTTTCAGATAAATAGGTTTACCCTTGATGACTTGTTCAGGCTGAGTGCACAGTGGTGTCAGAGGGGTGCTACAGTCGTTGTCATATTCCCCTGATGATCGGAAGTTGTGCATTCCCTTTAGAGACTACTCGAGAGAGAGAGAGAGAGAGAGAGAGAGAGATCATNCGGAAGTTGTGCATTCCCTTTAGAGACTACTCGAGAGAGAGAGAGAGAGAGAGAGAGAGAGATCATTATATTGTGTTCTGATTAATATAATGTAATTTATCTTTTGTATATCACCCAGATTATCATAAAACTGCTGCTTTTTTTTTTTTTTTTTTNTTTTTTTTTTTTTTTTTTTGGAGTATTAGCCCCTGACCAGTATTTGGCCTGATCGCATACACAGGTTTTTAATCTACGCTGTATTCTGCCAGAGTCATGAGGCTGACAGTTCGCCTGCAGTCTCCAAGGCGTCACGCATGCTTACCCATTTATTAACAGATGACTTAGTGGTCGAGACCCAGATTGCTGGAGGCGGGTCAGCAGATCTGTCCAGTTCCATCTGAGCAAAAGAGAGAAAAAGAAAGAAAGAAAGAAAGAGAGAGAGAGAGAGAGAGAGAGAGAGCGAGCGGAAGGTTGAATGACTCTAAATGGGTAGTTTTGATCAGGCTGATTTAAAGCTGCTCTGTATTTACTGCCAATAATATCTTACATTTCCCACAGTCGTTTTATGGATGTCACATTTATTGACAATTCGATTTTTAAAAATATGTATGTTACTGTACAACCTCTCTTATAACAATGATGGAGCCAATATGGGTGAGTTTTTGGTTGTTGGTGGAATTATTTGTTTTGGGGCATTTCAACTCCGTGCCAGTAGAGGGCAGTAGTGCACTTATAGTGGAGGAGTTTCACTAATAGGCAATATAAGGCACCTGTGCACTTTGGTTTGGTGTCACTGGATGGAAGGTGAACAGTTCATACAAACACAGAACTAAATGCCAATGTGTGGGAATCGAGAAAGTGCAACTCAACAATCTTTTCCAATGCAGCAGCAGTCAAATTTATGTAAGGTACGAACTCAGTCATCCATTTGCCACAGTGTAAATTTGTTAGCTTAGACACTAAACAATTGCCAATTTGTCTGCTATTAACAACACAGAAAGACAAAAAAAAAAAAAAAAAAAAAAAAATCAACACCAAAAAGAAAGATGCATGCAATTTTTCTCTTTGTTAATATTAGTAAATATATGTAGTGCATTTACACCATCATGGCACGGCGCTGTGATAACTGGTTCCTTACTTTGAGCACCGGGGCTTTCTCCTCGCAGATGAGCACGCGGATGTCTGGGTTCCGTAGGTCAGTGCAGTAGATCTTCTTGTCTCTGCCTCCGGAGTAGACGTGTGTGAAGGCCTCGTTGACCTGCAGCGCCCACACGCCCTCGTCGTGCACGCGGTAAGTGGCAATGCACCTTTGCTGGCCAAGAGACCAGAGGCGGATGGTGCCGTCTGAGCTGCCCGAGAGGCACTGTGGGGCACCGTGATGGATTTACATTTAGTCAGAGAAAATCCTGTTTGACGGTTAAACCAAACTCTCCTTCAGACAACCTCGCTAGCTCACCTGGGTGCCGTCTCGATTCAACAGCAGCGACTTCACGTTGTCTGTGTGACCTTTGAGCTTCATCAGCTTTGCACATGTTCGAGGGTCCCACACTCTCAGAACCTGGAAATAAAGAAAGAACAGATTATGCGGTATGTGACAGGCATCTTACAAATGCTACAAAACAGAAAGGATGGGAAGATTTCTTGTATCTGTTGATTTTTTTAAGTCCTATAACTGGCAGGATAAGTCCTAATGTGAAAGCCATTCATTCTGGTTTGATTGAATGCGAGTCGCTGACTGAACACCAAACCTTTTCTGTGGATCCGGACACAATGACTGTGCCCATCTGATTCATAGCCAGACTGTAGATGGAGTCCTTGTTCCCGCTAAGTGATGAGGCTGTTGCAGACAAATCAGAGTGAGTGTACTGGTGCATGATAATCTCCTAAAAAAAAATAATCTTAAGCCTCAACAGTTGGTGCCAAAGCATAATAAGCAGAACTTTAGTCCTCTCACAGCAACAGCAATGGCCACAAACAGTGTATTTGTCGCGGAAATCACGCTACTTACTGGTGACGGTGTTGTTGGATGCGGTGAGCGCCGTTAGCGTGTTCACATCCCAGAGAAAGATTTGCCGGTCCAGACCAGCAGACGCCACCAGCTCCTTATCCTTAGCATAGGCCAAAGCTTTCACGTAGTCCTTGTGTGTTCGTAATGTTGACATGCAGAACCCTTTGTGTGCATTCCACACTTTGACCGTCGTATCTGACGAGGCAGATATCACTTAAAAAAAAAAAAAAAAAAAAAAAAAAAAAAAAAAAAAGGGAAGAGAGTCGGCGTTTACCAAAGACTTGGCCAGAACAGCAGAATAAATACAGTAAATATTAAAGGCCAAGCAGCATGACGCTGAAATGAAATGTTGGTCAGTTCTCATACTCACATGTTTTTCCATTGCAACAGAGAACTATGTCGTTAACCCAGTCTGTGTGGTGTTCCATCGAGGCAATATATGGGTCCTGCTGCAACGACAAAGAAAATAAGTTTTCCAGGCTCAGAATTATCCAAGTGTGATCATCATAACTGTGACAAAGCTGCAGCTTGATGATGCATGAAGTCTAATTTTTTGATACAGATGAAGAGACTTAAGACGCTATACTTTGTGCTGGTTCACACTCCATATCCGGATGATGGAGTCCCTTCCAGCGGTGAAGAGCCGGTTCAGCGCCGGGTCCAGCTGGAGCGCATTCACCCCATTTCGGTTGTATTTCTCAACCTCGTCTCTAATGACGTAGGAGACCTGAAACAGAAAGAGCACTGAGGTCCCGTCACACTTCCAGGAGTCTCGCCTTTGCTTTTTTCTGCACATCTGTCTTTCCCACAGCACACCCACTTCCTGCTGCTTTAACATGGTGGTCAGTACATGTCAAGTTGGGTGTGTTATGGTGTGGCATTACTGTAGTTTGATTTTCAGTAATTAGTAGTTACCGGCAGGTTAAAAATTGCATTACCGCATTATGTATACAACTTTCACAGAAAAAATACGCTGTCAGTGACGAAGAAAGATTGTTTTGCTTGGCTCACTGCTTTCTGCTGACAGCTTGCAGGCACACAAAGGTAAAAAGACAGTAAATAAAGCACAAAATGGAAAAAGAAAATACATGGCCAGGCTCATATCAGTGTAAAATGTAAACCTGTGTCCTGGAGAAAAATCACCTCTTCATGGCAACAAACTGGTCAAACAAAGTCAGCCTGACCAATATATCAGCAAGCTCATATTTTTGGACAATGTTTGCTTATCACAGACAATTCATATCGGCGTATATGTTAGCATATACATAAAAGAAACTGCAGAATATAAATGTTATGCACGCTTAAATTTCACATAAATGTGTATGTGTAATTAAATAACTAAATTGATTCTTGCCAAAACACTGGCTGTTTATTGTATGTATGTTTCTGTACAAAAAAAAAAAAAGTTTCCACAAATTATCTTTTTTTCCACACACTCAAATATCAACAGCCTGACACTAAAACTGGTATCAGTCGAGCTCTACCAGCAATCTGTCAATAATAAAACGTACAGCAAAACCTCGCCGCGTTATAACAGCGGGAATGCCTCAACCTGCTAAATAGACGAAGATCAGTTTGGAAAGGTAAAAAAAAAATGGTTTGACCTTAAAAAGTAAAGCAACGGTAATGAGTAATGTAAGTACTTTTGCTTCGAATACTAAGCAATGCAATGTCTTTACCAGTTAAGGACCGTTACAAGTAGTTGGTGATTGATTTCTTTTACGAGTGACTTCCTCAACGTTGCTAATAGTACAATCACCCTGTTGTCATTAGCTAATAGCACATGTGACCTCGTTTAGAGTCAAATGTAATAGTAATTTGTCCAGCGTTTCACCCAAACAATAGCCAAGTGCAAAGTATTAATTTTGTTGTTATATACTAATTACTGTACACCAGCAACGTGCACGATACAACCAGAAAAGGACGTGTATTATCCCAGTAATTAGACCGAGCCCAGATACAGTTTAAGCTAACCCTACGCCGTAAAATCTCATCACTGACCAAAAGATGGCACACTAGAAATTGGTGCTAATAAATGAGATTTCTGTTTAAATGATATTCCATTTAATAAGGAATTATACTAGAATTGATAAACCCCGCCTGCGCTTATTTAGACGCAAACATTAGTAGAAGACGCTAACAACTAACGTCGGCTAAGCTAGCCAGATTAGCCGGCTTGAGTCATGACTCGTAACAACCATGCTGCCTTTTGCGGCCGGTTTTTAATTGTCCGTTTATGTCAATGTGGCACTTTTCAAAGTGAAAACAGCCACGGAGCCTCTATCAGAAACCCCGCAATAACTCAGCTTTTACAGTTTACCTGTACTTTTCTCCGCCCAGCTGCATTTTGCCTGTGATGCGTGGCCATCTTGCATGTTGACACTGACAGTCAGTGCATATGATGCTACATCCGGAAAAAAAAAAAAAAAAANGAAAAAAAAAAAAAAAAGAAAACACGCACCAGAGCATCATAGGTAATGTAGTTTTTAAATAGTGTCCTTAAAGCGTCATAACGGTGGTTGTTCATGTTTGAGGCCAAAATACACAAGTCCATAATGCATAAAGGCTGTCACTTCATCTAAATCAGCATGGTGTTTCCTTCTGAATAAACTTAGTTCATGGCAATGTCTCTTCAAAGGCTTATGATGAGAGCTACATTTGGGCTGATTTTTTTTTTTTTTTTTTTTNTTTTTTTTTTTTTTTTTTTATTCCTAAATCTGATGGAAAAGTAAATAAGGTCATCCACTACAGGCATGATTAATGGCAAACTTTCTTATCTGTATTGTGCATCAGTAGAGGGCGCCATAGGGTAACAGCTGGATTACGTAGGCTACCATAACCTGATAAATAGGTTAAAAAAAAAAAAAACTGCTCTCCTAGAGGAAAAAAAGATGACAGTTTTGTGAGAGTTCATTCCACTACATCAGGAAGACCGACAAGCTGTTATCAACTTGATAACTAAAAGTGACTAAAATGACTAAAATAGCCTACTTTTTACTGACTGACAGTGAAATCAGCTGATTGGATGGAAATTGAAAATAGTTTGGCTCCCTGAAGGGGAAACTGAAGTCGAGGGAGATGGAAATACAAAATAATGTAATTACACGAGTTTAGATGGCTTTTTCATTTATTTATTTAATTTTACAGGGAGCATCTACATTAATTAATATCACTCATAACCGTGTAAATGTATCGGATTTAGCCAAAAAAAAAAAAAAAAAAAAAGGGCTCATTTTCATCCTTAGTCCCTGGGCCCCCTTTCATCCATACCCACATAAGACTTATTTTATTAATTTAATTTTCATTAGTCAAAATTTGTCTCAGAAAGAAAACTTTGCTTTTCATCTACAATATTAGAACTTTTTATAAAGATATATTTTTGGTTAATTTGTTCAACAAAAAACAAAAAAAAGGGACCTCTGCATAAAAATTAAATTATTTTTTGGTACTTGATGACGGACTGAGATCGGGTGTGGGGGGTGGGGGCTTTAGGAGTGGTAATCCTCCATCCTCCGGCTTCCTCACTCGTCCATCCCTGTTGCTGAAAGGCGAATGGAGGTGCGTCTCCTGCTGCTGCGCATCATCCTTTCCACTTTCCCTCCGGATAAATGCGGAAGAAGAGCCACTCGGATGGAAAGGGGAAGCACAAAATATATGCTGCACCTGTGGCAAGTTTCAAAATGTCCAAAAATAAGGTGATTTAAAAGTTGGCATTTGGTCTGGAAGTCAGTTTTCACCACTAAAATCTGGATGTTGGTAACAACGCGTTTCTCTGTCCTCTTTACTGGAATATTTATTGCCCCATTATGAAGTGGGATAAGCGTTGAAAGGACATGGATTTTGCACGGAGGTCTTGGCAGTTTCTTCTTCTAAAACTTGAAGAACGGAGCTCTGGAAGCTGTGCTGTGAACCTCAGAGTTTCATATGTAAGTATGTTTTATAAGAATTATAAGATTGTTTGGCATTGTTTTTTTGAGGGGGGGCATGCAGAATTTTGGCAATCGTGGCTACACAGATTGTGAAAGTAAACAACCGTTAAAAGTACATTTTTAGGCTTGATCTCAGTTCAGTTCATCATTTCTTTGTGCTCCTACAATTTGAAAAATCTGCAGATTAAAGTTAAAAGATTAACAGAACATGGTAGTCATTTTAAAATTGAGGGGGGGAAAAACAATGTTTAGGAATAAAATGAATGCTGATATAAATCAGAAAATAAAAGTAAAACCAAGAATGTACATAATGGAAAAGATTCATTTGATTTATTTTTTTAATTCACATTTGAACATTAAAGGCTTATCCTCTAATGGCCTTTCACTGCATTTGAAAGGCCAGCTAGGTCAGAAAATCCTTTTTTTTTTTTTTTTTTTTTTTTTTTGGCAAAATTTTTCCATGTAGCTTCCCTAAGTTACTGAAATGTGTAAAGCATCATTACAAACATTACCTCTCATGAATTCAGAAATCTGATGGTGATAATAACTTCACCACTGTGTCATTGTATAGGCGTATACTGGCCATAATCTACATATTTAGGCTTGCTGCAATCACACTGAAAGGTTTTTGCAAAAGAATTAGGTCATCGGTTCAGTGCTGAGCACCTGCTGTATGAAGGTCTGAGATGACGAAAGCAACTGGACCAGCAAATCCAGAAACCTGGACTATAGTCTGAGGTGGATCGTTGGTTTCAAACTTGAATGTTTGTTGTCAATTAACTTTTCAATATTTAATAGAGGTGTAATTAGGATTTTGTGCTTTTATCCAAAGATTAGCAGTTTTCACAACTTAGGGAAAACAGAAAAACTGTAAGTGAATAGTGTAAGTGAACAAAAACTATGTTTGATGTGCTGTCCTGCTATCTTGAAATAACTTAAGGACTCATCCAGTGAATCATAACTGTCACATTAAAATATAAATAATGCAAATACACAACAAAATTAATAAATATAGACACGACAGAAAATGTTATGTCGCTGTTTGCTTGCATGAATATCCTTTTTTTAAAAGAAAATTACACTCTTGACTTTTTTAAAAACCCACAATTTGTAATAGAGAGTTAAAGAAATTCACATAAAACCCTGAATAAAATCTGTAATTGGCTTTTTCAGTACAAAAATGCATTTAATAAGAACTAAAATAAGAACGGTATGTGGTGAACTGTAATAACTACAAGAGCTACTTACTCTTAAAGAATATTCAGCAGGAACGATATTGTTCAAGCAAGTTCAAAATCATTAGCCTGTGACCTTCAGCGTGCACGGGGGCAGTTTGCACGTGTGAGCAGCTGGATGAGGGTGAGCACCTCCAATTCTCAGGCCAGTTCACTCTGTCATGGATTAGTTTGAGTTGCTGACCCAAGTGAAGGAGTCAAAGTATCTTGGCATCTTGTTCACAGGTTGAACATGAGATTGATAGGCGGATTGGTGCAGTAATATGGATGCTGTGCTGGTGAAGAGAGAGAGAGNAGAGAGAGAGAGAGAGAGAGAGAGAGAGAGAGAGAGAGAGAGAGAGAGAACTGAGCCTGAAGGCAAATCTCAGTTTACTAATCAGTCAATGTTCCAAACCCTCATGTATGTTTCTAAAACTCCAGGTAGTGACTGAAAGAATGAGATCACAGATACAAGTGGTGTAAATTAGTTTCCTCTGTAGGGTGTCTGGACTCACTATTAGGGACACGGTGAGGAGCTCAAACACTTGGAAGGAGCCTGGAGGAGAACCACTGCTCCTGGTTTGGGCATCTGCTCAGGGAACCGCCTGGACACCTTCCTGGGCAGGTGTTATGGGAACATCCAACAGGGAGAAGACCACAGTGCAGACCCGGAATATGCTGGATAGATTATAGATCCCATCTGGCCTGGGAAAGCTTTGGGATCCCCCAGGAAGAACTGATGACATAGCTAGGGTCTGGGCTATTTTGCTCAGCCTGCTGCCCAAAAGCCTTAGAACTGGATAAGCAGTGGAAAATGGCCAGTTGCATGGATGATGTATCATTTCAAGACGACCACTGACACAGTCTGAAGACACTTAGACCAGATTAACAAAGGCTCATTTTATGTCAAAGCACACATGAATGCAGCTCAATGTAGCTCAATTCCTCAATGTGAAAATTTGAATAATATTGCTCCTCAAAAAAAATATTGGACCAGGCTCAAAACTTATCAGTCAACCCTCATCCATATGAATGAAGGGCATTGTCATGGCGTTGTGAAGGGCTTCATCACTGTCATATCCTGACAGAAACATCACGGCTTTGAACCTGTTTAGCTGCTTTATGATGTTTCATACATAACTTAACCAATTTATTTAAAAAAGAAAAAAAAGAGAGAGAGAGAGAATTTGCTGGATTCACGATATGAGATGAGCTGAGATCAACTTCCACCAATAAGCAGATCAAAAGCAGATAGCTAGCATCTGGCTGGACGTGTGAAGGAGATGGAAACTCGCAGAGCTTAGTCAGTATGAAACGTGCTATTTTTCTGTCATGGTATCTGTCAACATTGTCTGTCTTGATACATATATCAAGATTTTTTTTTATCAAACATCAATCACACAAAATCAAGAATAGAATAATTTTCACGAATCACGTGTCATGTACTTGATTCTCATGGTTTTATTTGTTAGCAGGATATCTTGGAAAGTTGTGGACGGATTTGGGTTAAATTTCGGGAACAGAAGGATAATGTTGAGAGGAAGAAGTCATTAAATTTGGAGGTGGACCAAATTATATTCTTGATCCAGGATCCAGAAGAATTTTTTGATTCTATTGTTGTGAGGGTAGCACGACTCCTTTAAAAGACTGTAAGAGACTGCTGTGTGTGTGTGTGTGTGTGTGTGTGTGTGTGTGTGTGTGTGTGCGAACGAGCGAGAGATGGAGATGTGTGTGGCAGTGTGTGGAGCGGGTTGATGTTGATGATTGGAGCAGAGCCAGGTTAGCATAACTTCTGTAATAGTTGAGTTTGCTGTAAAATAAAAGGCTACGGCTCCTCAGGAAAGGAGCAGTCCCTGAGTTTTTTTAGGCCAGCAGTTGAACATAGCGGCGGGTTAAGCCCAAAGAGGCTTCAGGGCCAAAGTTGATAATAACTTTGGCCCTGAAGCAATAAAGAGAACTCCCTGTGCTTCCCAACCATGGTCTGGAGGCTGAAGAAGCAGGAAAGGTTAACACTATAAAAATCAATGCTAATAGGCTAATTTCAGGTAAATTTAGAATTGTGGCTCATTTTTAATATTTATTTTTTTTATTGGGGATTTCGTCGGCCTTGGCGGAGGTATGCACTCTTGAAGGCCTACTTGTTCTGTATTGTTTCTAGATCCTGACACTCGATTCTAGAAAATTCCTGAAGCGTGTTGATTTGTATTTGTATCAAGTCAATCAAATGACTTGATATTCAACTTGATTATCAAGTCAATTGACTAGTCAAGTTGATGATCAAAATGTATCTCAATATTAAAATATATCTCATTGATTATCAAAATCTATCTCAAATTCTTGATGTCTGCTATCTCTGCTTTCTCCTTTCTCCTTAATCCCTGCCGCCCCATCTGTAGCTGTAAGTAAATTCTAGTACAGGAGAATCAGGATGAAAAGATGGCAGCCATGCTGTTACCAACGGGTCCTGATGGCTTGTGGCGGTTCACTCGGGAATCCTTGGCTGCCTTGGAGCAGCGGATTGCGGAGGAGCAGGCCAAGGATTGCCAAGAGGATCTCATTGACGTGGAGTCGCTCAAACCCAGGGCCGACCTGGAGGCAGGCAAGCAGCTGCCACGCATCTATGGCGACATCCCTGAAGAACTTATTGGGGTTCCACTGGAAGATATCGATCCTTTTTACTTCAAGAACCAGAGGGTGAGAATTTATGTTACGTACTGTAAGTGTGTGAAGCCATTGTTACACAGTGTATGGAAGAAGAGGATTCATTAAATATTGGGGGGTTTCAGCCATACATCTACCTTCCAGTCCAGGCAGTTCCTAAAACATAGATTAAGTCTTGCATTAATCAATATTTTCATGTTATCAAATAAATTAGTGTAATGTCAAAGGATGGATCATTATGACAAACAGAAAAATAATTATCACCAGACTCTCAAGCTCTGCAGCTTTTAGTCTCTTTAATCTTTGGTTTTACAGATGCACATTTACTGCATAGTTGAGCTTTAGCTGCTCTCATCAAACTTTTCCAGCCAAATTTTGCATCCAAAATCAAAATACAAAAATATGTTTAGTTCCAAGTGAACTGTTCTTTTTGGTGTATTTTTCCATGGAAATCATTACTTACCCATTAATTACCTTTTGTGGCTCAGACTTAGGTTTGATTTTCTTGTTCCCACCTGTTTTACTGCTACATGGAGCAATTTCCATACAATAAAAGTGATCAGTAAAATAATAATCTGGATTTGAGAGCATGATATGGCAATGACCCTTCACCAAAAAAAAACAAAAAGAAAAAAACAAGATTTATTAGATATGAGCCCATTGTGACGGCTTCTCTTTAGATCTCTTATGAATGCAGAAATAAGATTCGTAAATTTAGATTTGCAGAGTCTGTAGATTAGGCTTCCACCCATTAACGCGCTGCTTATGGAGAGATGGAAAAGGGAAGTCTTTGTCGGGGTCTCTTTGTTTTGGCATTGACTCACTACTGGATGGGAGGATTATACAAAGATGAAAAATAATTAAATAAATACCACATCTGGTTGGGGGGAAGGTTCAGCCTCCGTTATCTCAGCTGGCCTTGGTCACCGTGTTGACAGTCGTGCACAGCTTTCTTAGAGACAAACGTGCTCTTGGTAGATGTCAACACAGATGATACACAGTGTCAATATCATCACAAAACTGCTGCTATACAAACCTATACAACATTTATGTACTGCAAATTTGCTTTTTGCATGTCAACATGTGCTGTGCAGTATATGGTGTATTTGTGGGTTGTGAAGAAAACATATTACCTGGATTTTTGAGTTAATTCATCATCAAGTGTGATCTGATCTTCTTCCAAATAGTTCGAACACATTCTGCCTGAACTAACGATAAATAAAAAATCGATGACAGATGAGACGAAGCTTGAACCTTTGCAAAAATAACGATTCAATATTTAGAGGAAAAATGTTGCTCCACACCAATAAAAATCCTGAGCATGATGGTTTGATGTGTTACTTTGCACATCATGGTACAGGGCACGGACAGCTTACAGTCACAGAGGAAACAACAAGTCAGTCAATATTTTAAGAATTTTTAGAGAATAATGTCAGAGTAGCGATCCATCACCTGAAGCTTAAATACATGTTGGATGATGCAATAAGATAAAAACCAACGCACAAGAAAAACCAACAGAATGGTTTAAAAATGAGAAATGAAATGGCCAAGTCAGAGTCCAGACATTAAAGGACCATACCACCCATTTTGCATGTTTGGGCCTGATATATTCAATTTTCATACATGTTATGTTACTGACAATCATTTCCCTAAGGATAAAACCGTATTTCAGCTTTCCTGATATTTTGCAAAATCTCTTAATCTTTCAAAATCAAATATTCAACTTAAAAATTGATGTTTCACCTGCTAATAGTTACACAGCCTTATGAAGGCATGGTCATTTAAATGTTCCAATAAACACAGGTCTTCTTTTGGGACTATATTCCCCAGTAGAGACATACATTCACTCTTTGTTGTGCTTAAACACTAAAATTACGTAACTTCTAAAAAAAACTTGAATATATGTCTTGTTGGCAATGATGGATTACCTATGCCAAGAATGTTTCAAGTAGCAACAAGTTGATTTTAATAGCATACCAAAATGAACTGAAACCATTGGCGGTCTGGAAGGTAGGAAAAATATTTTTAAATTCACTGTTCCAGTAGCAAATGATTGCCAGTAACGTTACGTGTATGAAAATGGAATATATTAAGCTTAAACATGCAAAATGGCTGGTATGGTCCTTTAAGCCATTAGAGGGGTGTGAGAATCCATCCTCATTGTTGTACAAGTAGCAGAGGTTATTACTGCTACCAGTTATTAAAAACAAACTTTTACCAGCCTTGACTAGGAAAGATTAAAGAATATGTTCAATAAAAGCATAATATATAATAATACAGTTGTTTGTGTCACTAGTTCAGGCAAAATGCTTGTCTAGTATTATGAGTTAGATGAAGCTCAGACCACATTACATCAATAATTAATGCATAAATCTATTCCAAACGGTTCCGTAACTTTTTTTAGTTGCTACTGTAAATTTGAAAGATGTGACTTTTCTCATGAATGATTTGTGTTTCCCTCTCTTTCATTGCAGACCTTTATAGTACTTAACAAAGGGCAGGCCATCTTCCGATTCAGTGCCACATCTGCACTTTACATCTTCAGTCCGTTTCACTCCATCAGATCAATCGCCATCAAAGTTTTAGTCCATTCATATCCTTTCTGATTCCTCAGTGTCTTTGCATTCCTGCTGCTTCTGGTGACATACGGTTGCATGCAAGGCATGATGTAATGACAGGTCTATGCTAAATAGTGAAAAATAGTCATGTTTAATGTAATTATTTAGGCCAGCTTGGTCATTCCTTGTTAGTATTATCTGTTGTTAAATAGTCTGTTTTAAAGGTTGAACATTTTAATGAAATTGGCGGTAATGTAATACTGGTTCAAGCATGCTTTTTAAAAAAAAAAAGGTTTAAAAACAAGGTAATGATGATTAAGACAATGTTGATTTTTATAGATAATAGTAAGGATCGTTGATATACAGAATACGTGTGCTTGGAGGTATCAAAGATATTAATATCAGAGTGTTTTTGCTTTTGTGATAACAGAGAATATGATGTAGACACTTTGCTAAAAACAAGAAGTTCCCATCAAATATCGATTTTATACCACAAAACAGGAGAATTCTCTCCTCACAGATAAGCCAATTCATAATATTTAAAGATTCATCCTTTATGTAGATTTTTTTTCCATAGTACCATATTTGAAGCAGCTTTGGCATCGTCAATCAAATCCCCTAATATCCCTCTTTTAATCTCTGAAATGAAATAAGACTAAGGAGATTTGACACCATGTGATGGCTGCCTGTTACTTCTTAGCCTGTTTGTTCTTTGCATACAGGAGAGAATCTTCTCTTATTCTACAAATTACAAAACATCTGCTATTTGTATACTTTTATCACGCAGAACGACTATCTATTATCCACCCTGATCCTCTGCAACATATATAAATATCTCATTAACAATAATAAATAAAAAATCTGATTTTTGTAGAGTAAAAAAAAACCTTTAATTGATATTAAATATCTTCAAGCATTTCATTTGTAAAGATTTTACTGTTTGTAAAGTGTGTGTGTGTGTGTCCAAATATAACACAATTTGAAATCAGTTTGGGTCATTTTGCTGAAATTTACAATTTTTTTATTTAATTGGGACAATTAAATATACAATCAAATGTAAATATGCCAGATTTAGCCAAAGTTGACTAATTTTCATCCATAGTCTCATGCCAAGTTGATAAAAAGGCTACCTACAATATAAAATGATTAAACAATATAATATATTATATTATATAAAAAAACAGATCCAGAAGGTTTACAATATCAAAAAAAAAAAACCCTAATAATCTCCTAGACATACTCTAAATCCATCATTAAAATACCTCTAAACACAGTCTTCATTTTTTAATTAGCAAATTGTCTTCACTTTTATATTAAACAGTTTGGACCGTTAGAAGATACCGACATTGATTTTGTAATAAAAAAAAATAATCAAAAAATTTAAAGATATTTACATTTTCTTATTCTATAATGTTTTAACGTGGTAAAGCATTAAAAATGAAAGAAAGTGACACTTAATTCCAGTCAGATGCATTTGTTTCCAGCCGTTCATCAGAAAATGAGATCACTCTCAGGTTTAATGGTAAATAGAATTTGCTTATGATTTTCTATAATCTGTATTTAGTTGTAATGCCTTTGGCATGCACAGACATCATTATTGAGTCTTTTTATCCTAATGGATAGATATATTCCATAGGATTATGAGAAAGGTTGCTTCCTCTTTATTTGGTACTTTCTGGTCTCAATAATCAAAATGTGGTTTATCATAAAACCTGTATAACTGTAAATTATCTATAGACAATATGTTACAAAAACACTTTCCTTAATGCTTTTTTCACATTATTCAGCCTGTTCATAATGTGCACAATACTGACCAACTGTTTTTTCATGGCCATGTCTGATCCAGCGCCATGGACCAAGTACCTGGAGTAAGTACACGTTGAACCCGTCTCCTGTTATTTGCTCATACAGATTATACCTTTAAACTGAGCTACGTGTGTTCTAATGTTGCGTTTTTGTCAGCCCAGATTTGAGAATCGTTAGATATGTAAGTATTTAATGCATGCAGCATTTACTTTATGTTTTATGATGACTCATTGCTGTCCAGCTGATGGCAATAAAGGATGTGACTGTTGTCATCATCAGCAGGTCATAGCATGTTACACACGGCATGATATCTGCACTAAAAAGCTTTACATCTCTTTATTCGTGCAACTTCGCATCGTTCTGAGGCCGATTTATAATTCATTCATTTATAATTCATTAAAAAAAGAGAAACAGTTGTGTGTCGTTGCATCATGGCATGGCTGATGTGCTGCTGTAGGACATAAGCTGAAAGTCCTTCCCATTTTCTTAAAATGTTCAATCATCTCTTAATGTTTAGAAATCCTTAAAAAAAATGGCATCTCTGCAGCAAAAACAAATCAATTATTCTGCATGCCCACAGTTTTCTCCAAATTTCGACTACATCTGTGCGCATTTTTTTGAGCTGATTTTTAAAGGACCATCCTGGTGATTTTGCATGTTCAAGCCTTTTATATATACAATCCGCATACATGTTACATGACTGACAACCAATTTCCAAAATATGAAACCGTATTTTAGTTTTTCTGTTGTTTTTCCAAATAACATAAATGTCTTTTAAATAACAAACAAACCAAAGGTGGAGGTAACGAATCACTAAATCTTGACTATGATTTCCTTTTCAATATTACTATTTATAGATACAGAATGTGTTAGTGTGTAATTAGTGTTTATATTTTATTTTACTGTGGTAAGGCATGTGCAGTATTTCTTCTTCTGCTAAAGCACACATTTCATCACAGTCACAATGTTTATGTTAGTTCTAATTGCCTGTTATATTCAGTGAATTTCTGGCTGAGTCATTACATATTATTCATTGTTTAATATATTTTCTGTGCCTTGTTTTCAGTCTGATATCAGTTCTTAATTGTTTTAAAGCTCAAATCAGTTCTGAACTTATAGTTCTTTGGATAACATGACTAATGACTGCATTTTCCTTCTCTACAAAACTTTTCCAGGTATACTTTCACTGCTATTTACACTTTTGAATCAGCAATAAAGATATTAGCAAGAGGATTCTGTGTTGTACCATTCACCTTCTTGAGAGACCCATGGAACTGGCTGGATTTCACTGTCATTGTCATGGCGTAAGTAGCAATATTATTATTGATTATTATTCTCAGCCGTGCTTCACATTCACTTTACATTAGCAGTGGTGATGAAGTGCAGATGTGTGTGCTGCGCTTCATACATTAACCCTCTGGAGTCTCAAATATTTTTCTAGAAAATTCTTCATTCTTGAAAAAAAAATCCAATCTGACAGAACTGAGTAAAAAAAAGTCTAAAATAAATGATAAAAAGATGTCAATTTGCTATTTGATTATAGATTATTCTGGAAAATGAAGGAAAGTCTTGTTTTTAGATTTTAGACTCCAGAGGGGTTAAACTAGAGGGCAGTCAGACCTCTGCCAAGGCCCAGCAGTTGTCAGATTTTCTTTTTTTTGCCAATATAAAGCCAGATTTTTAACTATGATAACCTTGAAATCAGATATGTAAAGAGATTTATCTTGCAAATTCAAATAATCGTATTGTGCAATAATATTGTGTGGGAACAAGATAACTAGCACAAGATATTTTAAAAAATGCCATTATTTGGGACTTCAGAGGCTCTAGGAGTAAGTATGCCTACAGAAACAGCTACAGCATTAATCATAATGCATCACAATGAAAGCTTCCTTTGTTAAATATGTTTGCAAAGGTTCTTAATCTCTTTATATTAAATTCCAGATATGTGACAGAATTTGTAGATCTCGGAAACGTCTCTGCATTAAGAACTTTCAGAGTACTACGAGCACTGAAAACCATCTCAGTTATTCCAGGTAAGGTGAATAACAGAACTCTCATTCCCTCCTCTTAGTCTCTGTCCCTTCTTTATGATCACATGGTCCATGGTCTTGATGGTCCCTCTTGTTTGGATCTCTTTTCAATGATGTCCAGCAGCCTGAGAGACACTGAATCCTGCTTTTCCACACTGCTGTAAAATGTCATTACTGTTGTAATGGTGCTGCATATTTTCTTCTCTACTCCATCAAGGTCTAAAGACCATCGTGGGCGCTCTGATCCAGTCTGTGAGGAAGCTGGCAGACGTGATGATCCTGACTGTCTTCTGTCTCAGCGTGTTTGCCCTCATCGGCCTGCAGCTTTTCATGGGGGTCCTGAGGCAAAAGTGTGTCCGCAGCACGGCGCATTGTGTCAACTCCTCCTACAGCCCCAACACGACCATCATCTGCAACAACAGAACCTGGAACTCCAGGGAAGACTTCCTCAGTAGTGAAGGTCAGTCTGGCTGAACCATAATAAAATATCACACATATAATATTCTGAATGCTGTAGTGACAGAAGTGTCCTTGATTTCTTAAGAAAACATATAATTTTCTTTTTACTTTTTGTTGCTGTTGCTTCAGATAATTTCTACAAAGTTGAAGGAGCAAAGGATGCCTTAATATGTGGATATGGAAGTGATGCAGGGTAAGTGTTTGTCCTGCTTACAGAGCCACATATGCTTTGTTAATCATCTGCCGGCTAAAATCTCTAGCATGTAATGGACTCTGATCCTATGCATGTTATGTGCATAATTGGATACAGTAGCTTGAGCTGCATGCCGGGCACAAATAGGTTTCATAGAACAAGACAACAGAGATACAACAGTAGATTAAGTGCTTTATGCTTTATATTTCAATCTGTGACTTAGATATAATGTAAAGGGGAGAATGATCTCTTCCTGTCGTGAGAGGGGCTGTATACAAAACAACGTGTGGTGTGATTAATCGCTTCATTGGAACCCTTTACTGTGAATGGTGTAGTTACCAGCTGGAGAGACGGGACTCTGGAGGTTTCATCATCTCAAAAGCTCTGTGACATGATTAGGCTAACCGGGGTGGACGGCATCACTCCGGATTGGACGTTCTGTTGTTGTTGAGATGAGATGCTGAATTACAGTATGTAGATATAATACTTCAGTTTGTGTCTTTGTGATGAAAGACAAATTGCTTAATTACAGACATTTTTTATGATAAAGATGTGAACTACAGTACCTTTGGCCATTTAAGTGACATTTCTTACTGATTTGATTTAAATTCCAGCATTTGTTGCCTCTCAGATGAGATGCCAGGCAAAGTAGAAATGCATAGATGATATTTTCTCTGTGGAGTGACTTTGCTCCCAATCAAACATCCAAATATTGCTACTGAGCCAATGCACTAAATAATCCTATAAATCCAAATGCTTTTGACAAATCTGCTCATGCCACGCTGAGCTCAAGGGTTGTGGTGGCCTAAACGCCCATCTGTGTAAATCTGACATCCTGCAGTTTCAACAAATGGTTTCCATTAGGTGTTGCTGTTAATGAAACAAGATAATGTTTGATAGCAATTAGCAAACACCTAAGAGCAACAATGTTAAAGGGGACATATGCTTTTTGATTTTCCCTCATTTTTATAGCATTGAGAGTATGTATTGAAAATTGCCCAAGAATCAAAACTTGAGGTTGATGCTATAGAAATGCGTCCTGTAATGCAAACCTTTAGGTCCTGAACTGTCCTGAAGGTTTTTTTTTGTTTTGTTTTTGATCAGGCCTTAACTTCTTTAACGTGTTGATGTCAACATATGACACATTTGAATTTAACTGTCTACACACCTGGTTAACACACCTGCCAAGTATGAGGCTAACGAGCGAGTGCTTAGCTAGCATCCATGTTTTACTGTCTGTTGGTGTTGCCAGCTCAGGCCTTAACGAGAGAGAGAGAGAGAGAGAGAGAAAATACCTAAAACGGTCTGTTTTCACTCAGTGTGAGCACCGGTGCTACAGCAAGGAAGAGCAGAAGTGGATCAGTGTGTTTTTTTGCACAGTAAAGGACCATACAAAGGACATATGATACAGATTTCGATCTTATTTTTATTTAGGGGTCTATTTTGAAACTTTTGCAATGTTTTAAAGGACCATACCATCCATTTTGCATGTTTGAGCCTAATATATGCAATTTTCAGACACATAACGCTACTGACAATNATACCATCCATTTTGCATGTTTGAGCCTAATATATGCAATTTTCAGACACATAACGCTACTGACAATCATTTCCCAAAGCATAAATGGACCTTTGTCTTATTGAAAATTTTCTTTGTGGATGGGTGAATTAAAATTTTTTCCTACCTTCCCAACCACCATTGGTTTCAGTTCATCCTGGTATGCTATTTAACTCAACTTAAAACGTCCTTGGGATAGGTAATCCATTATCGTGAACAAGACGTGTATTCAGGTTTTTTTTTTTTTTTCAAAGTTACGTACTTTTAGCATTTAAGTGCAATAAAAAGCACGGCATGATCTGAAAATGCACCAGGGAATATAGTCCCAAAAGACCTGCGTTGAAAAATTTAAACGACTGTGGCTTCATAAGGCTGCATAACTATTAGCAGGTGAAACATCTATTTTTGATTTTGAAAGATTAAGACATTTTGCATAAATCAGGAAATCTGAAATACAGTTTTATCCTTTGGGAAATGATTGTCAGTAACATAACGTGTGAAAATTGAATGTATTAGGCTGAAACATGCAAAATGACTGGTATGGTCCTTTAAGCATTGCAAAGGTTTCAAAATAGACCCCTAAATAAAAATAAGATTGAAATCTGTATCAAATGTCCCCTTTTACCTTTGGTAGGAAAGTTGCATGGGTTAATGCCAGGGGTGCTGTATGGGACTAATCTTATATTAATGCATGATTTTAATTAGATAATAGAAAAAGAAAAGGGCATAGTGGAGGAAGTCACTAATTCTTTTTTTTTTTTNTTTTTTTTTTTTGTTTTTTTGACATGAGTGCAGCAAAAATCTGTAGCTCTCAATATGCGTTAGTACCCCCACCCAAAGAAAAATAAAAAATAAAAAACAACTGAAAGAACTTAATATCCCAAGAACTAAAATCTGATTTGATAATTTGTGTTCAGATCAGCAGGAAGAGAGGAGACATTTAGAGGGCATTCCCAGGGAAATGACATCATTAAAAAAATGAAAAAGTGGTTCAGTAGGATCAGAGTAGCACTGATTTGGTCTGTCCAGCTGTTCCACAATTTGCCTACATGACACTNTTCAGTAGGATCAGAGTAGCACTGATTTGGTCTGTCCAGCTGTTCCACAATTTGCCTACATGACACTGCAATTACGTTTTTATTTCTGCCATTTGTGAATGTCGAAACAGTGCCAGGCGCAGACACACACTTTTAATCTTTTCCAGTCTCCACTTCTTCATCCCAGGTTTGGACTGGAGAACACAAAACAGAAAGAATGCTTAATCTTTTGAGTGTATGCCAACATGTAATCCCTGAGTAGATTTCCAAATTAAATCTTTGGATATGTTATGATGACACACACATGCACATGCACACTAACATGTATACACAAATGGGCATGCATTCACACTTAACTTGCACAATATTTTCATCCTATATGCTTAACAACAGTGGTAAATTGTTGGGTCAGAGGTCATGGCTGTTCATCATACTTGCTGTAGATTTGAGGCAGGTGCTGATCCTCTCACATCTTAAAGCCACAGTGCATCAAGGATTATCACTGATGGTAAACAGTTTCAACTTTTGCCCTTGACAGTCAGATGTTGAGGATGTTAAACTCTCGTCTGCCCCGCCCACTATTGAACAGAAAGCATTTAATCTCTTTTCTGCAGATGCTTCTGTAGTCTTCTGTTTCACAAAGTGCAACATCTTAATGGTACACTATAAAATAGATTACATACTGTGTATAAATATGTTACCTCAACATTTTTATTGATTGCTTGGTCAAATGTGTGATGATGAAGTAAGAGTTAATTTGCAAAAACAGATAAACTCCAATTTTATACATTTGTGTAGTCATATTTTTTTGTTGTGCATTCCAGGTAAAATTGCTCAAACTGTGAGTTACTTGTGTTCTGATTTTTTAATTTAACCTCACATCATCAGATTAATTGATATTACTGGAAATGCACAATAAAACAATAGGATTTTTCTTTCCAGTTTTCCAAAACATACCACAGACTAACCCACCAACACTAAAGGACTGCTTACGTAATCTGAAAGCACATGAATTATCAAATGTAATTTATCTATCTTTTGCTCTCATTAATTCCATCAGTGAGATTCAGTGTTTGTCTGTTTGTTTGTCTCAAGTATGAAATGGATTTCAGTGAAATTTTGTTCAAAGGCAGTGCTTGTGTCAAGGAAGATTTATTTCTACTTGAGGCAAATTCAGATCCAGATTCATTTATTTATTTCTTTGCAAGATGCGTTTGTTGACATTTTTGCTCATTTCTTGAAAAATTAAACACCAATGTTAATGAAAAAATTTTGGCATTATTTTATGAAGCACTATTAGCAGATGCAAATTATCCCAGATTAAGAGGTTGATCCAGATCTGGTGGATTAAAATATATGTCTGGACAGGGGTCACGTTTATGGTGTTACTATACATCAGTCATCCTCAAATCTGGACTCCGGTCTGGATCCGGGCCGAACCACAAGTGTGTCTGGACTCTGAGAAATTATATTCCTCCGAATCCGACACAGTTCAGTTGTTGCAACACCACAAGTTAAAATTCTCTGCTTTCTCCACTGCAAGCAGCGTTCCGAATGTCCGACTGCTCTACTGTCTGTGTGAGAATGTCTGCTCTGCTTTGGTTTGGTCCAGTCCATTCAGCGTCCCGTCATCTCTATGACAATGACGGGTTGACACAGTGTTGGGCTCAGTGAGAGTTGATAGGTGGGCTGGCCGGTGGCCTTTGCACTGCACAATATAATATTAATTAAAATGAACTTAAACTAAGTAAACATGATTTTTTTCTTTCATAATTTTTTTGTCACTTAGATGAAAAATGGATTTTAAAAAAAGAAAAGGTGGTGTGGATAAACAGCAGACAATTATGGACTTATACTTCCCTGGCATTTTTGTCTGGCCATGGCATAATACTCCCCCCCCTCCCCCCTAAAAATTAGGATCCCAGTCAGAACCTGGCTTGACTGACTTAATAAAAGGACCTTTGTCTTATTGAAAATTTTCTTTGTCATATTTTCAACAGCTACAGATTTAGATTCAGAAGAAGATGAGTTCTCCTGTAACCTAATGCAACGATTTTACATGATAAATGTTTTCACACATCTGATTTCAAGGTAATGATAGCAAAAGTCTGGATTTATATAGGCAAAAAAAAAAAAAAATCAC